>PVLD010007629.1:0-89915 GCA_004027595.1 Dinomys branickii | reverse complement strand
CTTCCCCTCCCTCCCTCCCTCCCTTTCTTTCCCAATACTGCCAATACCACAGGGTTTTTACAGAAATAGGGAAGAAATATGCAAAACAAGCCATGTATGTTGTGATCTCTGCCACTTACCCAGCAGTCTCATGGCTACCTTCAAAGGACTCTGTAGCTGTTTCTATCCTGTGAATCAAAGGACCAAGATGGAGTCCTTTGTTCCTTTGCAATTCATTATTCTGTTTCCAGACTTGATTTGTAACTCCCATCAATTTCTAAGTATTTAGCTAATTCATTTAAAAGGAGGGACAGGCCAACCAATCCCAATCTGCCTAGAATAACCAGCCAGACTGAACAAATAGCAGGCCTATTAAAAATTATTTTGGATTTATTTAACTTATGAAGAGTGATGACTAGTTCACAATTTTTTTTGTTTGTTTTTAGAAGTCTTATTCTGTTTTCTCATCAGAGTGAGTATAGTCAGCTGTACATTCTGTCGATGTTCACATTTTATCTTCAATTCTGGAAGTTCCTCAATAAACTGATGCTCAAGTGACTGGTTGGGAACATTTTTGCTGGGCAGTGTTCTAGGCCTAGTCCTAAAACTGACCTAGAAAATACATTTAATTTAAAATTTCTGGATGGGAAGAATGGATGGCTTGAACCACAGGAGAGGTATGTGTTTCCTCATTTCTAGGACATTTATCTGTAAACTCTAGAAGGATAAGTATAGGTTTAGCTTCAAGTAATTTAGGGAGCTCACTTTGGCAAGATGTGTGGAGATCAAAGAATCCAAGTGGCTCTCAGACTTTTAAGAGTTGGTGTTCTGACTCTTGTGTAGTGCAATTACTACAATTAGTTGACATTTTGGGGCCAGATTTATGTTCATGATTAAATTGTTTTAAAGCTGAGACCTTCATACTTGTGTCGACAGCAGTATACTTATGGGCTAAATAAAACAAGACCCATATTTTTTGTCTTTACTATTTTTCCATATTGAGATGGCACAGATGAAATTATGTGTATTTTGAGTATAGGATAATGTTAAAGGGATGAGCTGTCTAATTCTTACTGTGCATGAACTTAATCCCATGTCTCTGTTCTTTCCTCTGTGACATTTATGGTGTGTGGGATCTGAATGTAATAATCATGCTCCACTGGTTTGAGGACATGACTTTATAAAAATTTATTTTTGCAATTTATGCATTTTGCAGACACTGAGTTTTCCTTCCTTTATAAAATACCTCAAACACTTCTGATGATAAATTTTTTAAAAAGACTCAAACTATGAAACCACAAGAAATTTCAGATTGGAAATCTGCCAAACGATCATATGGCAAAAGGCTTAGTAACATTAAGCAATCTTTGGAGATTGTATGTTCAACTAGGACTTGGATAAAAATAAAATTATATATTTTATTTTGGATAAAAATTATATATTTTGTTAATTAGGGATAAAGAAGTATAAACTTTAAAGCATTGGATTTTGACTTATTTTACTATTATGGTACAGAAAAGAATTTTATTCTATTATTGAGTATTCTATAACAGACTTCTCTAAAAACATAGGCAGAAATCATTGCTTTGAAAGCTCACTACCTTTCCTACTCCATCTCTTCAAAACTAAGTCTTATTTTGAAGAGATGTGGCCTTCCTGCTATGTTCACGTAATTAGCAGTAGTGGACATCAGACAATACAGTGCAAGCTCATTCTTGCTTCACATTGTGCTTGTCAAGTAGGGATATAAAATGAAATGGGTTGTCAATGCTTCTGTGCAAAATAGACATATGGCAAACTTTTAGCAAAGTGACACCCTGGGAAGAAATTTGTTTATTCTATACACATGGCACTGCGACTCACACCCTGCCTCTCCTAATGTCTAGTAGTCAAAACAAGAGGCTAATTCATGGCCTTATAGAGGTTCCCGTTCTTTATGAATGAAGTCTAACATGAACCTTCTTAACTGAAAGCTACCTAGTACATTATCAGTCCACGCTATTCCTATACTTTGGTCCTAAATTTTTCCACATAGGAATATGACCTAAGATACCAAAACAAACACAAGCAAAACAAAGCCCCTCAAAACCAAAACCTCCCACTACGGACAGAAATACTGGATATTGTAGGATGGAGAAGGTGGCTGTTTTTTGAGAATCTTAACACATTTTGCTTTAATTTTTAACAAGTCCCTTAGAAGGTGGCATCATGCCCAGTCCTACATGAGGAAACAGAGTGGTTTAATGCTTCACCAATGACCACAAACTATCGAATGGCCTCGTTATTCAACCTCAAGTCTGTGAGATCATGCTCTTTCTTATTCAGTGCTGTTCAGAGCTCTTTACTCTTTTCTTCTCTATCTTTTGATCTGGAGGAGGAAACTCAAAGTCTGTTAACTGATACTATGATTCACTTTCCCTATTATAAAATACTCCTCTTTGAAATAGCACACCCTTTAATTGTGCAGTTCATTAATTGATGTTTCCTCCTAAAATTCAGTGAACCTTTTGCACCTGGTTCAGTACTTATTATTTGTAAATCCTATTCTTACTCAGATTGATTGCAGTGTCTGTGGGTACAATACATACAAATTCCTCAAGTATTTTCTTCCAGTATCCTCAGCATTTATAGATTTTATGTTTTCTCCACTTTAGCAAACTAATACTGTTAGACCTTTTCATCATCTCTGAAAATTACCTTCTAATAGAGCAATGAAGAAATGATGCTAGCTGCTTGTATTGTTTCTTCTTTCATTTTAAGAATAAAAAACATGAAAGTTGGGAGTGGTGGCACATACCTGTAATCCCAGCACTTGGGAGGCTAAGGCAGGAGGATAGTCTCAGTTCGAGGCCAGCCTAGGCTATGTAGTGAGTTCAAGGCCATAGTAAGACTTTATCTCAAAAAAAAAACAAAACAAAAAAAAACAGAAAATATGGTTCATAATGGGTATGACTAATCTGGAAAAAAGACTATTAGTTTTCATGATCCATTATAGCTACTATTAGGTAATGAATAAATCTTGGTCAGTAAGATATAAACAAAAGTTTGTATAAAACTTTCCTACAGGGATTTAGGAGATGGGGCCTGGGACTCTTCAGCATTCTTGTGTTGGCTCTCTGGCCTTCATCACAGATTCATCAGTATTTCATCGCAGACTCAACAGTCCTTGATACGGACTTGCACAGACACTGCAGTGAGCTCCAGCCCCCAAGCCTGGGCTGTTCAATCTCCAGTGTGCAGACACCCTCTGCACACTTCCTCATCTAACCCTGTAGCTGACCATTGTAAGCCAAATAGGTAATTTGTTGTACATCTGTATATCTTGTGTTAAACCTGTTTCTCTAGCAAACCCTGACTGATACATATGCTTACTGAATATTACTAATGATTGTGGTAGCGATTTTCAACATTAGAAACATTAACATTTAACAAAATATAGTTTAATTTCACTTTTACAGATAAAAATTATGGGGCCACCAGGAGCCTAGCAAGCTGCTTGGACTTGTGTGTACAACTGCTGCTGCTGCGGTTTAGGTCTGTAACTTTCCCCCAGAGCCTACCATGTTCAGAGGCTGGTTTGAGGACGGTTACTGGGTCACGAGCAAGCTACACTCCTCAGTGGACTGATCAACTGAAGAATTCACAACTAAATGTGCACTTAGGTGGTGGGGTCTGTTTGGAAGAGGCAATTCCGTGGGGACTATCTGGAGAGTGTGTCTTCCTGCCTCCCTCCCCACTGCTTTTGCGGTTTCCTGACTGCCACGAGGTGAGCAGCTTGCTTATGGCACGGCCTTCCACCATGCTCTTTCTGCCTTGCAGCCAGTCAACCATGGGCTGAACCCTCTGAAAACTGTGAGCCAAAACGCACCTCTCCTCCTTTCTGTCGCTGGTGATAGGTATTGTACTAGCGGCACGAAAGCTGACTAATACATGTGCCAAAACTAGCACTGAAGTCTAGAACTTTTTGTTTCCTTGTGGTCGTAAGATTTTTTCTCCCGTATTTACCCTGATCAAAGTTCTTTGAAAGAAAATGGACTAGCTCTGTGGGTGAGTGTTAACAGGATGACCATGAAGAGAGGGGTAGGAAATGCTTCAAAAAACTGAGAATTTATCAACACAAATAAAGCCAAAAAAATCCTTGTAAAAGGTTTTTTAAATGTAAAAATAATTTTACATAAGCAGTTTTTCAATCATATTTTAAAATCAGTTTTTAAATCCTATTTACTGCTTTTAAATAAATGTATATTCTGGATAGTTTTTGGTTTATAAAAGTATTTTGAAGATAGTGTAGACTTTTCAGAAAGCCCACAACATATGTTTTAGCATCTCCAGCATTAATACATTATTACTAACAAAAATTCATACTTTATTTAGATGTCTTTAATGTTCTTTTGCTGATTCAGTGTTTCTCCCAGGACACTACCTTCTATAAAGTCAGATGTAGATCCCTTTTAAGATTTATTTTTTGACAGGGAATCATTTCACATTTTAGACAGGCAGTATGACATTTCAATACATTTACACTGTGTGTACTATGTAAAATAGTACACATGATAATGTGTCATAACCAATTCAGAATTTTTAGATTATTACATATTTCAAGCCATTATCATTTCTTTGTGATGAGACCATTCAAAGTTTTATACGATACAAAATTATTGCCTAGAATAACTGCTGTGTAACAGATCACAACTTACTTCTCCTCTCTAGCTTTAACCTTGCAGGTTTTGCCCATTTTATCCTACTCCACCACCTCTCTACTCTTCCAAGCCATTTGGAACCATTCTTCTACTTTCTACTTGTATGTTGTCTTAGTTACTTTTCTCATTGCTGGGACAAAATACCCAACACCCAAAGTTGAAGGAGGAAAAGTTTATTTAGCTCACAGTTTTAGAGGTTTCAGTCCATAGTTGGCTGGCTCCAAGGCAGGGCAGGAAAACACAGCAAAAGCAAGAAGGGGAGACAAGGGAAGCCTCTTCTGTCCCTTCCATCTTATCCAGACTATGGGATTAGGGTGGTGCCAAACCCATCTGATTTAGTTAGCACACACCCTTATCCCCAGCATCACACACTCAAAATCCAGCCACCTCTGAAAAAGCACTAGGACTTCATGAGGCTTTGGGGGGACATCTAGACATAAACCATAACAGGTATGCTCAGCTTTTTTCAGATTTCACTTATGTATGAAATCATCCAGAATTTTACTTTCTATGCTTGACTTATATTCACTTAGCATTATGATTTCTAGGTCCCCCATGTTGATACAAATGACTGCTGAATAATATTCCATTATATATGCATATCATATTTCCTTTTCCTTTTTTATTGTAAAAGGGAAAATATAGAATTTCAAAACAATAGGAGAATAACAATAAGTATCTTCAATAATTCAATAATTACTATCTTCAGAGTAGTTACTCAGGGTACAAGATATATATATAGGAGATAGCCAAACAATATTAGCATAAACTTTTCTTTTCAGTGAACTAAGAGAAACTAGCAGTATATCTTACCATTATATATATGTAATATATATTTTTTTCTTTTCCCTTTCCCCTTTCCCCATCACAGTTTCTCTTTTTCTTTTGAATAGTTTCTTCCTAATTCACAATTATCTATTATACATATTGGATTCTATTTACTTGTTCAGCTCCTCCTACTAATGAGACAATATGATGATTGTACTTATGTGCAGTGGATTGACAACTAGTGGTCAACTTATAAGCCCCAGCTGAACTGAGTAAATGTGCTGCTGGGTGTGGTGGCCCACCTAAGGATTGTTGCCAGCAGCATAAGAGGCAGAATTGTAGAAGAAGTGAGGTTGCTGGGAACTAAAAAAGGCTGTTGTGAGCTGGTAGAAGCTATAAGGAACTCTTGGTTCTCTTGGAGTTTATCATGCTGGCTTTCCTGATGAACTTGGCTGTTTTCATCCTCTGAGGAACTTGGGATCTTGTTGGCACTGAGAATGGCTTTGTTCACTTTGGGGGAACTCCAGAAGGGAAGATGGTACACTGCCAGTGTCCTGGCAAAGCTTGCTGCCTTGGCTTTCCTGACGGGAACTCGGCAATCCTGATCATAGGAGGAGCACGGGATCTCACTGTTGTTGAGGATGGCTGTGGTACCTTTCAAGGGAACTCTGGTTCTTTCTTTGAGCATCGCTTTCTGGTTCCAGTGTAGATTCTTCATCCTGCTGGCACAGATTTTCTAGATTCTGTAATGGGCAGTGACTTTTAGCACAACATTTTAAGATAGACAAGCCTCAAAATGTGTCTTGAGAAACATCCTGGAAGGATTGTAAAGAGTTAACTTTACAGTTCTGACTTTGTCCTGGAATTCTTCTCCTTGCCTGAATTGTTAAAGTATATATATCATTATGGCCAGAGCCTGACCTGGTCACATGGTGCAAGGAAAACAACTATGGCCAGGCCTAGACATTCCAATCTATTACCATGGAAACCAAAAATGTATATAAGGTGAGAATAAAGGCAGTTAAGTGCCACATTCTCTGGTCAGGAATGGGGGGCAATGACTGGTCCAAATTGATCCTAAATTAAAATTAATTAAAACTTCATTTGTTCTGAATGAGTTTTTGGATCCCCTGCAGAGTTTGACCCGATTTCTGATTTTTGCCGCAACAATTCCACCACTGACCTTTGGGACTTCGCAGTGCAGATCTGTGAAACAGGACTGCATGAGATATTGTTGTAGGCTTTGGACTTCCAGCTGGATTCGTAAGAGGCATTGTCATAGGCTCATTGTTATAGACTCAATGTTATAGGCTCATTGTTATTCAGCTGGACACATGCAGAACATTATTGCAGGATCCAGGCCTTCAGCTGGATTCCCTGGTCTTAGTGTGTGGACAGATTTCCTGCATTCTTTTCTATACCATTCCTTGGGTATTATAAATAATCTTATAAATTTTTCATATACGTGTCCTGTATTATATCTCCTTGCAAAATAAGTCCCAAACCATGACAACATGGGTCTGATTTCATTATGAGTATGGTCTCTATTTGTATCCATTTATCTATAAAAATCTCCAGGTTATCCTTCTTCAGGGCTAAGTAATATTCTATTGTATATTTTAAAAACACACTTCTTTGTTAGCCATTCTTCAGTTGATGGACATATTTGTTGTTTCCAAGATTTAGCGATTAGAAATTGTGCTGCTACAAACAAAGATGCACATATATCACTGTGGTATGACGTTTTTCTTCTGGGAAGATACCCAGAAGTGGAATAGCTGAGTCAAATGGGACCTCTAATCCTATTTTATTGATGAATCTCCACACTGATTTCCATAGTGGTTGCACCAGTCTGTACTCCCACCAAGAGTGAAGAAGGGTTCCTTTTTCTCCACAGGTTTGGGACTTATTTTGCAAGGAGATATAATACTGGACACATATATGAAAAATTTATAAGATTATTTATAATACCCAAATTGGTTGATTTCTTGATGATGGCCATTCTTTCTGGGATGGGATGAAATCTCAGTGTAATTTTAATTTGCATGTCTCAAATAACCAATGATGTTGAACATTTTTTTCACATCCTTATTTGCCATTTGTATTTCTTTATCTGAGAAGTGTGTACTCATCTCCGATGCCCATTTTTTGATTGGGTCTTTGAATTGGGGGAGGGCTTATTTCTTTTCTTTTTATGTTCTACATATAAGTCCTTTGTCTGAGGGACAGCTGGCTGTAGTTTTTCCCCACTCTGTGGGTTGTCTTTTCACTCTATTTTCTTTTGTTGTACAAAAGCTTTCTAGTAAGGTGAGATTCCATTTGTTGATCCTTTGAAGTGTTTCCCATGTGGTCTGGGTTTTGTTCATTACATCTTTTGCCTACATCTGTCTTCAAGATTTCTACCCATTTTCTCTTCCAGTAAGTTTAGTGTTTCTATTTTAATATTTAGGTCTGGGATCCATTTTGATTTTAGTTTAGTGCATGGTGATAGGCATGGGTCTAGTTTTAGACTTTGGCACATGCAGTCAGTTTTCCCAGCCCCATTTATTAAGGAGGCTGTCTGACGGCCCACTGTCAAAGATAAGATGGGTGTGATTGGAGTCACGGTCAGTTTTCCCAGCCCCATTTATTAAGGAGGCTGTCTGACGGCCCACTGTCAAAGATAAGATGGGTGTGATTGGAGTCACGTCTGCATCTTGTATGTGGTTCTAGTGATCCCTGGGTCTGTTTCCTTTATGTATTCATTTGCTGATGAATACTTAAGATTCAAATCGTGGCAATATAGACAATGCTGTAATAAAATGGGACATACTGATTTCATGTATTCAAGTAGGTACCCAATAGTGAGATTGCTGAATCATATGGTAGTTCTATTTTTACTTTTCAAAGAAATATTCATACTGTTTTCTATAATGGCTGTATTAATTTACATCCCTACCATCATCACATAAGTCTTATCCACATCCATGCTGATATTTGATCTTTTGCCTTTTTGATAACAGCTTTTTGAACTACAGTGAGGTGTTACTGTGGTTTTAATTTGTAATGTTATTTGTTATTAGTAATGTTAGTGGTTCACATACTTCCATTATGTTGTTTGGTCATATACATAGCCATTTGTACATGTTTTTCTGACTGGTGTTTTACCTATTTTTAAGTTGGATTATTTGCGATTTTTGGTTTGTATTTTTCTTTTTGTTTTGTTGTTTTTGGTTTATTTAGACAAGGTCTCGTCATGTAGCCCAGGTTGGTCTTGAACTTGTGAGGATCCTCCTGCCTCAGCCTCCCAAGCTCGAGAATTACAGGCATGCATCACCATGCCTTACTTGGGAAGGGAGGGAGTTGCTTTTCAGTTACTTGAATTCTTTGTACACCCTGTACACTAACCACTTGGCAGATGTAGTCAGATACTTTACCCTATTATGTAGATTCTATCATAGTTCTCCTGAAAATTTCTTTTGCAGAGGCTTTTACACTGTGTAATCTGTAGCCTTTGCCTTTATATTCTTATCCAAAAAGTTATTGCCTAGATTGATATCACAGAGGGTTTTAGTAATTTTATAGTTGTGGGCTCTGCATTTGAGCCTTTAATCAATTCTGAGTTAACCCTTTTATATGGTCTCATCCTTAAGGGTGCCCACTTTCCCCAGAACTGTTTACTAAAGAAAATACCTTTGGCAAAATGTTTCTGATGTCTTTTTTTTTTGGACAAGCATTTGTAAGCATGTGGATTTATTTCTGTGCTCTTTATTCTGTCCCACTGGATTACATGTCTGATTTCATGATAGTATCATGCTATTTTGTTTACTAAAGCTTTGTAGTATATCTTGAAGTCACACAGTGTGGTACTTCCAACTTTACCCTTTTCCAATTTTATCCAAGTATCTTTGTCTGTTCTGGGTCTCTGATGTATACAGTAGCTTCATCCAAATATTAGAATTTTTTGTTCTATTTCAACAAAGTATGACATTGATATTTTGATGTGGGTGATGTATAACTTTGCAAATTTTAGCAATATTAATTTTTATAATCTATGAACACAGAATAGTTTTCGTTTGTCTGCCTTCAATTTCCTGCACCAAGATTTGTAGCTTTCACTGAAGTGATTTTTAACATCCAGGTTTAAATTTACTCCTAGGTTGTTTTGGGGGGGTTTTTTTGGTCTTTTTGGGACAGGGTCTCCCTATGCAGTTCAGGGTGGCCTTGAGCTCACTTTGTAGCCCAGGCCGGTTTCGAACTTGCAAGGATCCTCCCGTGCCAGCCTCCTGAGTGCTGGGATTACAGGTGTGCAACACCACACCCAGCTTTGTTTTATTTTTGATAACCACCATAAATGAGATTGCTTTTTAAATCTCTTTTTCAGATGTTCACTAATATGAACAGAAACACAACCAGGTTTGTATGTCAAGTTTGTATCCTACAATGTTATGAAATTCATTCACTTAGTCATTCTATTAGGATTACTGATGAGAGCTTAAGGATTTTTCAGTATATGTATCAGTATATATTTCAGTATATTATCATGTCATTGGCAAATAGGAACAATTCAACTTTTTCTTTTCAAACTGATAGCATCTTCATTTCTCTTCTCTAACTTTTCAAGCTAGGAGTTCTAGTGCCATGTCAAACAGAAGAGGTGGAAGTGAGTAGTGCCCTTATCTTTCTGTACATCTTAAGTAAAAAGCCTTCAACTTGCTTACTTAGTCTGCTTTGGATTGTTATAGTTTCTCAGACATTTCCTGTTTCTTATGATCTTGACAGTTTTGAAGAGTACCAGTCAGGTATTTTATAAACTATTCCCAGATTGGGATTTGCCTTTTTATTTTTTACTATGGTACGGTTCTGGTAGGAAATCTACAGTGATAAAATGCCATTCTCACTGAATTACATAAAGGGCATTTACAGTCAGCCTGATTTATCACTGTATTAAACATGATCACACGGCTGGGCTGTGGGACCCCCAAAAAGTGACCCCAAAACGAAATCGAGATCTCTCAAAAAGCGCTTTATTTAAGCTGGTACCCAGCGGCGTCTCCATTGCAACGCAGGCAAGGAGAGTGCCGGGTGGGCGGATGGTCGGGTTTTTATGCTTGCAAACCACAAACTTAGATCTGTATACTGGGCTCAGTTTGATTGGTTCTCAGAGTATTTTTTCCTTTTAAGGTTAAATTTGACAGCGGGGGCATAGGAAAGGGGAAGGGTAGGGTGCTTGGAGACGCATACAGAACAGGAAACGGCGCAACAAGTTTAGACATGCAGCTTAAGCAAACTTTTAGCCCGGGGAGGGGGCAGGTTACAGCAAGTTATAACATATTTGTCTTGTAGCAACGGGAGCAAGTGACAACATTAACGGGAGCAGGTTACAACATTCCCCACTGGTTTTGGCTGGGGGGTCAAATCATTGACTCCCCACTAACAGTAGCATGAGGGACCGGTTCCCACCCCTGTGATCTTAGGACTATTATCTTAACTGTTTGTATGCGGGATTTTATGTAGTTTGTTATACACTTGAGTACACAAGGGCCCACTGTTATTATTAATAAAATTCCCAATAATGGTCCTAAAAAGGGGATCAAGTAAGACCAAAATCTGTTTCCAACAAGTGAACCCCAGAAGGGGTGTTTAGATAGCTCTTGCCGTCTTTTGATTAGGTCTTCTTGGAGCTGTTTTACTTTAACTATGCCTGACTTGTTGGCATAGAAGCAGCATTTTTTTTGTAAGGCTAAACATATGCCTCCTTGTTCAGCAGTTAACAAGTCTAGTCCTCTACGGTTTTGGAGGACCACCTCTGCTAAGGAGTTAATTTGGTCTTGGAGGTCTTGGATTGTGCTAGACAGGGCTTGAACATCATCAATTAACTGGTTGGATAGCTTGACATAGGAGTGCATCGCAACCCTCATGCCTGTCGAGCCTGTAGCTAATGCTCCTGAGATTCCTAATCCTATTAACAAGGGTATAAATTGTACTGCTCTTTTAGCTCGACTGGCGATATAGTCAAGACTAGGGATGGGAACAGGCTCTTTTCCAGCGATGATATCTATGTCGGGCAGCAGAGTTGCCATTATGTACAATCCAGTCTAATTACTAGGGAGAAAAGTATACGCCTGGTTTCCTCCACAAATAAACACTTTCCCTTTGGCGGGACAAAGAGGGGAACTGGCATTTATTATCTGACTGCAGTTTGCGGAGGTGGCGTACCCGAGATCAATTTCATAGTTGCCATTTGGGGGTCTTCCTTGTACGCAGGATGTGAATCTAAAAGTTAGGGGCTGAACCTTGAATGGCAACCCAATAGTACAGTTCAGACAAGTGAGGCCGGTTGTCATGCTTGGAGTAAAATTTGAAGGAAGGGCAAGAGGCATTGGGGTGCCCAGGGTCATACATAACCAACAATCCTCAGCTAGGTTTGGTCTAGAAACATTGAGTGCCATTAGGGTGGCCATCAGGATATCCGAGGTTTGGGTGTCTAGATCAATCCCTCGAGATTTGGGGAGAGCCAAGGGGTGATAATCAATTCTCGAGGATATCTGGGCTATAATATTTTTTTGTTTTTGTACTTGCACTTGTCTGACTTGGTCTTGTGGTCCACCACCATCTGAAATATGGACGGGGGAAACTTTGTTCCAACACACCGGTTTTCCGGGGGTGCCCCTACATGAGGCCTGAGCATATTTATAGTTGCCCAGTACTCTTGGAACAGTGGACCAATCGCCCCCAACAGTTTCTCTTTTTAGGCCTAATAATATAGCTACAAAGTAAGTCTTTTTGTCTGGTCCGATGCATTCTTGCACGGCCTCATAACAGGATAAATGCATTGAGTCATAGTATGATGTGCATTCCTTGGGGCAGGGTCCCGGTTGACCACTGGGACTAGGTGTTAGGGTGGGTTTTTTGTGACATTTCCAGGACTGTTTGTATCCCCCAGTTTGGCTTGAGCTGGCCATGAGATATGCTATCTTGTCACCACAATCAGTACTTTGCGTATAAGTCTGGAGCTTTGGAGGCTGGTAGGGGTCACCAACTTCGGTTGGATATTCTAGGTATAGGCCTTCATTAGGACCACCTCCTTTGGCCTCTAAATATCCCCCCCTGCAATCACACGGGGCGCCAAACAAGCTTTTGTATAAATCCTCTCGAGATACCGGAGGCCCAAAACCTCCGTTTACAGACAGTAACGAGAGAGAGAGAGCTACCAACATAAGCCATAACCTTAGCATCTTGTAAGCTTTATCTTAAGGAGGCTATCTCGCTTGGTTACTGTCCACTTATCTTGTTGATTAGAGGCGATGTCTGGCGAGGGAAGGACTTTGAGATGAGAATGATGAATCCACGCAGTTTTTCCAGCTACCTTTGCGGCCATTGGGGTGTTGAGGATGACTGTGTAGGGTCCTTCCCAACGGGGCTCCAGTCCCTCTCGTTGATGTCTTTTCAGCAGGACCTGGGCTCCAGGTTCGACGAGTGGAGTGCCGTTTTCCTCTGTGTCCTTAGGAGGGGGGTGTTGCTGGCGAAACAGCTTGTGGATGGTGGTCAGGACGGGCTGAAGTACCTGAAGTGACTTAATGAGATCTTGATTAGTTAATTCAGCAAGTTTTCCCTCAGCTAAACGAGGAATCAAAGGGGGAGGTCTACCAAACATAGCCTCAAAGGGTGATATACCAGAAACAGGGAGTGCAGCATACTCTTAACAAAGCAAAGGGAAGGAGGCTTACCGAGTTTTCGCCAGTTTCTAGATTTAACTTAATCAGAGTAGACTTAAGAGTCTGATTCATGTGCTCTACTTGGCCTGAACTTTGAGGCCGGTAGGCGCAATGGAGCTTCCAGTCAATCCGGAGAGCCTGGGACAATTTTTGAGTTACTTGAGCTATGAAAGCCGGGCCATTGTCAGACCCCATAGAAAGGTGGAGACCAAATCGAGGGATAATATCATATAGAAGCTTTTTAACTACTGTCAGAGCTGACTCTGACTTGGTGGGGAAAGCCTCGGTCCATCCGGTAAAGGTGTCGACCATTACGAGGAGGTATTTATATCCACTCAGGCCTGGTTTCTTGATTTCAGTAAAGTCTATCTCCCAGTGTTCCCCCGGCATAGCTCCTCTATATCGAATGGTTTTTATGGCCTTGCTTGCCTTTGGGTTTACTTTTTGACATTGGTCACAACGGAGGCTGGCAGAAAGGGTTAGCTTGCCAAGTCTGGGTATAAAGAAATGGTCCCGAAAAAGTTCAGCTAACTTGGAGCCACCCAAATGCGTGGCCTTGTGGGCCTGGAGGATCAGTTCTCTTCCAAGGGCCTCAGGGAGGAGGAGGGGAGGTGAGGATCCCCACTGGTTTTGTGGCTACTTTGTGGGCTGTTTTGTCTGCCAGGTTGTTTCCCTGAGTTATGTCGTCAGAACCCTTGAGGTGGGCCCTGCAATGCATGATGGCCACTCGGCTGGGCAGCCATATGGCAGCCAGGAGATCTAGTATCTGGGGGGGCATTTTTTTTTTTGGCCCCCTGAGGTCGAGTCCCCTTTCTTGCTATATAGCTCCGTGCACATGTACAGTGGCAAAAGCATATCTGCTGTCCGTGTAGATGTTAATCTTTTTATTTTTTATTTTTTTAACTGGAGTGCCCAAGTCAGGGCTAGGAGTTCAGCCTTTTGGGCCGATGTTCCAGTTTCCAGACTTTGAGACCACAGCACAGTAGACGAGGTGACCACCGCCACCCCTGCAGCCCTCTTACCTTCATGGATGTAACTACTACCGTCTGTGAAGTAGGTTTCTTTCGTGTCCTCCAATGGAATATCTGTCAGGTCTGGCTGTAGAATCGAGACAGCTTTCACGGTGTCTCAACAATCATGAATCAGGAAGGTGGGGTCGGCATCAGGGAGCAGGGTGGCTGGATTTAGAGAAGTGGCTTCCTTGAAGGTAACAGCAGCAGGATCCAGGAGGAGGGATTGATAATGAAGGATGTGGGCATTTGACATCCATTTGTCAGGGGGAGCCCTGATTAGAGTCTCAAGGGCATGAGGTGAGATCACCATCAGCTTCTGCCCAAAGGTTAACTTTCTAGCTTCTAAGACCAATTGGGCAACTGCTGCGATCATTCGCAGACATGCGGGCCAGCCGGCGGCTACAGTGTCCAGTTTCTTGGAGAGGTATGCCATCAGTCTCTGCCAGGGGCCCAAGGCTTGAGTTATACCCACCCTAAGGCGGATAGTTTGTATTTGTAAGGAAGAGAAAGAGGCTGCTGGCTGCCAGTCCTGCTGCCATTCCTCTCTTGCGCTTGTTGCTTTGCTGTTACTACCACCATGAACTGTTGCCCTCTGCCATGTGCCACTCTGCCTCAGAACCAGCCAAGTATGGACTGAAATCTCCACAAAGTGTAAGATAAATAAACCTTTCCTTCCTTCATTTTGGGTGTTGGGTATTTTGTTTCAGCAAAGAGAGAAAAGTAACCAAGACAGGGCCAACAATATATGATTTATACTTTTGATTATAATGTAATACTTTATTTTGTTTAAATTGCTCTAGTTCCCCATTGGAAACTCTTTCAGTTAAACTCTGTGTCCTTTTCTTCTCCTTCCCTCTCTAATCAACATGGAATGTCTTCAAGTAGATCTCTTTCTTCTTTGTTTTATACCACAATATATTCCAAACTTACTGTGTGTTTCTTGCTTCAGTCCTAGAGTCAGCCATCTCCCCAAGAATATTTGATTACTTTTATTTGAGAAAGACATTAGAAAATGAATTCTGGGTGGTGAGTGTGCTTGTGACTGGGGTGCTGTTGCATCTAGGCCATCTCAATTATAGAGCAAGGAAGCATATGAGTATGCACTAGTCCTGTATACACACAGTTGAGTTTTTAATTACAGAAAAAACATATTTTTAAGTAGATTATAGTATGAAAAAAACTTCCTGGGAAAAACTGGTGTGTAGAAAACACAATTTTTTTCTTTTTTCATCTTATACCTGTGGATCTGTGAATAACTATAAGTTTCTTTCCTTCTAGCTATTTTTATTACATTATATGCTAGAACCTTCAAATCTAGATAATTGTTAAATCTCAATTTATGTAACAAAGATTTTAATACTTTCTCTTCAAGTACAATGTAGATGTTTTTTAAAAAATATTCTTATTGTATTAAAAGCAGTCATCCTAAACCAGGTGTGGTGGTACATACCTGTAATCCCAGCACTTGGGAG
Organism: Dinomys branickii; assembly: GCA_004027595.1. NCBI lineage: Eukaryota > Metazoa > Chordata > Mammalia > Rodentia > Dinomyidae > Dinomys > Dinomys branickii. The sequence goes on along the minus strand of PVLD010007629.1, from coordinate 74,286 downwards.
GCTGAGGCATGAGGATAATCATAAATTTTAGGCCACCCTGGGCTACACAGTGAGTTCAAGGCCAGTTTGAACTACATAGCAAAACCCTATGTGCAAAAAAAAAAAAAAAAAAAAAAAGCAGTCACCCTCTTAGTTTTTTGCAAACAGGAGAGTTATAATAATCATGTAATTTTTCTCTGTAACTGTTAATGTTATATTATCAATTTTCAAATATAAAAAAACCTATATTCCTGAAATATACTGAACATTATTGTGATTTTTTTCTTTTGTATTTTGTTGAATTCCATTTGCAAACACATAAAGATATTTTCCCCTATGTTTCTGGATCATATTTATGTGTAAATTTCTTCTCTCAATGTAGCCTTCAGTAATTATATCAGTTATGACAGTATTGTAAATCCACGTGGTCTTACTGTTTGTTCTCAATGTGATTGTATAAGATATGTCTAGCTTCTTAAGAATTCATTGGTGATCTTGTTTTGTCAGAATTCGTGTTTGAATTTTCTTTGTTGAAAAGTATTTAATCTTTTGTTCTTTTATAGATATAGAATGACCATTATTTTATAGACTACAGATTTTCTTTTTTTTACCAATGTTTGTGAATTCTGAGTCTATGAAGTTAATCAATTCACCTAAATTGACATTGGTTGGCATAAAATTACTCTTCTGAGGGAAACTGAGTTTAGCTTATACATGAAGAGATTAGCTAGGTGATATGATTTGGTGAATACCACTGTAAAATGCATTTGATCTATTTGTTTTCTGTAATAAAAAAAGGTGAAATTAATTTATCCAATGAAGGAAAAATGTGTACTAGATTTAAAACATACAACATGCAGAAACAAAAAAATACAGTACATCTACGTCTACCACCAATGTATTTACTGAAAGCAGCATCTTTCCTTCCACTGTAAAAAATGCTTTTTAATGAAATCAAATTCTGATGGCTTAAAAAAAGTGGCCATTTGCAAAAAAGTACTAAAACCATTACTAGAATAACCACTGTGGAGAACAATTAGAGGAAATCTTCATCCTTAGAGGTTATGTAAGAGATCTGGGCCTTAATCTCTTGATTTCATAAAAAAGTAATGAAGTTATATTTTGAAACGTTAGATATTTTACTGAAATCCTTAACTTGAAACATTATTACTGTCATGACAAATTTAAGAGTATTCATTTTTAAAAATATAATAAACTAGAAATTTTAAGCATTTTCTTCAAAATATTTTAATATTTTTGGATGCATTACTTGTAGATAATTTTTTGGTATTTTTTCAGGTGTATTACTTTTTATACTTAAATACTACTCAAAAGCATAAATATTTCTGTATAAAAATTAGTGTAAAGTTATTGTAAATGGAATTTGCAATGTGATTTTTAAAATAATTTATCTTGTGAAAAATCAAAACAAAATCCTGTAACAAAATAATAAAAAAGTAAGAGTTAATACATATTATCCTGAAAGTGGTGACTAGGCGTACAAGACATAGACAAAAAAAGATTCTCTTCACAAAGAAGAAACAGAACCAGGGCTGGGGATATAGCTCAGTGGAATAAGCGCCTGCCTAGCAAGCGCAGGGTCCTGAGTTCAACCCCCAGTACCGCCAAAGAAACAGAACCAGGCTTCTCTTGGGTGTTCTGTTGCTTCTGGATGGTGGGTGGGCTTCCCTAGCAGGCCAGCAGGGGGCTTGCTGTGTGGTCTCTGGGAGCTGGTGGCGTAGGTCCCACGTCATGCACATCAGTATATTCTCATGTAACAGAAACCAAGGGATAGTTAATCTTGTGTGCCTGATTTATTTTACTTAATATTATGTTTCTCAAGTTGCATCCATTTACACAAATGTCTTAAATTTATCTATCAAAAATCTAACAATAACAAATGCTGACAAGGATGTGAGGGAAAGGAACTCTTTTGGTGATCTCTTAACTTCTGAACAATTGTTTGAATCTTAGTGATCAGAGTTGTATTATCAACTATAGTATAGATACACTAAAACATCCAAGTGAACATTAGAGAATACTTTCTTGCATAAGATTTTATTAGGGTATATTTAAATTTGCCAATATAGGATTTAAAGAAAACAGTCAGCTTAACGTATCATAGGAAATATTATTCATTTTAGATTTAACAGTTGCCCATTAAAAGAATATATTTTGATGCTATTCAAGTAAATACCTTAGCTATTTAATGATGAAATAAACATTTTAGATATTTAATAGCTCAGTGAAATAGTGTAACCTACGAAAGTATACTGTCCCATATACAGTACTTGTTATATACTTAGTAACTTTATAAAATATATGAAGAGAACATTTCAGCATATCATAAAAATTAATCAGATTCCTCACAGGAACATTTGGAAACAATTGCTATGTGTTGCAATCATAATTTTTAGTCCTGTTCCCTGAGGTGTGTAGGGGTAGGTAATGTAAGTCATGTTGTTTTTTGAAAAGTATGTATAATTATTCTATGACTTTTTGTTTAGTACTTTAATGCCAACGCAATGCACTAAAAGAGTCAAATCCTTTCTGAACTTTGGGTATAAAGACTATTTTATTCATTTTTATTTTTTTTCATTTATTATTTGATGTGATTTTTAAAATTTTTAATATTTATTTTTATTTTTTATTTATTTTGGTACCTAGGACCTTGTGCTTGCCAAACAGGTAATGTGCTCTGAGCTATGTCCCAGTAAAGACAATTTTAAGACTTATAACTAGACACTGGATTCAAGGACAGGCCAAAATAGACCAGCTGGTTACCATAATTAGAAAATAACAAAACTCAGCTAGCCTTGGCATTGCAGCACTAGCTGCAGCTTGTAAGGTAAGTGTAACAACTCAGGTGTAACTCAGTACAAACCCACTCAGTCACCTATCTTTGACAAAGGGGACAAACATGTTCACTGGCAGGCTTGGGAACCAGTCTGGACAAGGAATGCGGGACCTGACCCATCCCCCTACACCGCAGGAAGGGCAGCTAGCATGGGAAGTGCCTGGGTTTCAGCAACCTGCCTTGCCAGAAGAACCCAGGTAATTGAGCTGCACCCTGTACCATAGGAAAGGGCAGCTGTTATGTTAGCGTGTCTCAAGGACTCATCATGGAGAGACTGGCATGGCTCAGTCCTAGACAGGATTGACTCTCCCTGCTCACCCTAGCCCTGACCTCCCTGTTATACGATAGTAAATACACACACACACACACACACACACACAACTTGCTTAGAGTAAGTCTGCCAGTGAGTGACCAATTATAGCACATCCTGTTATCTGCCTTTTGTAGTTCCTTTTAACAACCTGTATGACTCTTTAACCCCAAGACAAGCCCAATAATTTGGAATTGAGATTCCCACCAGTCTCCTAGTACAAATAAAGGTGCCTCCCAAGTGCCTCAGTGCTGTGTGTCTCCTATCTGATATGGTCCTGATTTATCTGCAATACTGTGATTCAGTTTTTGGCAGGACCTCCAGGTGGCTGCCACCAAGTCACTCTGTGGGGAACCAGTGGTGCCTGGGATGCAGTAGTTTGGATGTTAGCGAGAACATGGGCCAGAGAGCAGCTTGGGGCGAGCCAAAGGGACACAGGTAACTGTGTGGACCCATTTAGATAGGATGTTGGCAACCCCAAAGCCCCTGGCTCCTGCACCCTGTCTTCCTGGCTAAGGTAGACACAGGTGCATGAAAACCCCTGGGCCCAGACAGGTTGGCAGAGACACTGCCACTGCTTCATCATCTACACTGTGATGTCTGGCACCCAGAAGAGGGAGCTATTTTCCACAAACTCCCACTCTGATGGAATTCCTGGTGGTAGGCAGCACCCTTCAGGAAAGCAAGTGTGGGTAGAATTTTCACACAGCGGATTTCTGATGCAAACAGGATTAGAAATGTCTGGTCCCCAGGGAAGCTATGTTTCCCAACTGCCTCCACCAAGGCACAGTGCTCTTCAGGAATCCAGAAAAAAGCAGCGGTAGCTATTCTGTTCACAGACAATGTGAACTTTAAACTAAGAATGATCAAACTATATACAAGATCACTGCATATTTGTTAAGGGTACATTTCAAGAGGAAGAGTTAACAATCATAAATATGTATGCACCAAATATGGGAGCACCCAACTATGTAAGACAAATTTTAAAAGACATGAAAAACAAATAACCAGTAACACGATTGTAACAGGGAACCTTAACACTCCATTTACACAAAGTGATAGGTCAACCAGACCAAAAAATCAGCAAAGAACTGGACCAAACTTGTGAACAAATGAACCTAATAGATGTTTACAGTGTTCTACCCAACGTCGGAAAACACATTCTTCTCAGTTCACACAGGATATTCTCCAAAATATATCACATACTAGCTGATAGAATATGCTTAAGTAAAGGCAAAGGAATAGAAATCATCCCATGCATATTATCTGACCATAGTGCAATGAAATTGGAAATTACTGACAAAAGGAACCAGAAAAACTCCATAAACACATGGAAATTAAATAACAGCCTCCTCAACAACCAATGGGTCACAGGTAAAATTGAAGCAGAAATTAAACAATATCAACAATCAAACAAAAATACAAATACAACTTATCAGAATCTGTGGGACGCAATGAAAGCAATCTTCAGAGGGAAATTTATAGCAGTGAACTCTCACAAAAGGAAAAAAATGCAACAAATAAATAGCCTAACGCTGCACCTCAAATTTTTAGAAAAAGAAGAACAAGACAAGTCTAAAGCCCAAAGAAGGGAGGAAATATAAAGGTCAGAGCAGAAATTAATGCAATTGAGATGAAGGAAACAATACAAAGAATTAATGAATCTAGGACTTTCTTCTTTCAAATAAATAAATAAAATTGATAAACCCTTAGCCAACCTTATTAAAAAAGGTAAGAAAAAATTCAAATTTGTGCAATAAGGAATGAAGTGGGTGAAATCACTACAGATCCTATAGAAATTCAAAAGATCACCAACAGCTACTTTGAAAATCTACACCCACAGGATAGAAAACTCAGAAGAAATGGACAGATTCCTAGATATGTACAAATACCAAAGTTGAATCAAGAAGATATAAAAATCCTGAATAACACAGTATCAACTGAGATTGAAAACGCAATTAAAAACTTACCAGCAAACAAAAGCCCATGTCCTGATGGATTCACAGTGGAATTCTACAAGAAATTCAGAGAAGATTTAATGCCAACACTTATCAAACTCTTCAATGAAATTGAAAAGGAAGCAATTCTCCCTAACTAATTTCTGGAGACAAGTATTGTACTGATACCAAAACCAGAGAAAGACCCAACCAACAAAGAAAACTACAGGCCAATCTCCCTAATGAACAGAGATGCAAAGATAATCAATAAAATACTAGCAAACAGATCACAGCAAATCATCAAGAAGATAATACATGGCCAGAGATATAGCTCAGTGGCATAGCACCTGCTTGGCAAGCACAAGGTCCTGAGTTTGATTCCTTGTATCAAAAAAAAAAAAAAAAAAAAAGATTACTGCATCAGTCGGGGTTTTACTAGAGAAACAGATATAATACAAGATACACAAATGCATAAGAAATTACAAGATTGGCTTACAACGGTCACCAAAGAGTTGGATGAAGAAGCATACAGAAGAGGCTGCACACTAGAGCCTGAAGGAATCAGTCCAGGGTCTGAAGTTCACTGCAGCATTCTGGGCCAAGTTTGTATCAGGAGGCTGATGGGTCTGCAGCGGAAAGCTGATGAGTCTACTCCAGAAGGCTGAAGGACCCAAGGTGGAAGCCGAAGAGTCTGCACTAGAAGCCAGGAGATGATGTCTAAGTGCAAGATGAAGACTGGAGCACCTCTCAAGAATGGAACCCTCTGTTCTTCCTTGTTTACCTGTCATACCATCTATCTAGGTGATGACCCACCCTAGAGTGCTCCTCTGCAACCTATAGTATAGAATTGCTGAGCCAATTGCTGAGCCAAGTTTAGTCAGGCTTCTGAACTTCTCAAGTTAACACAATCAACCAACCACTACAATTATACATCATGAACAAGGGGTTCATCCCAGGGATATAGGTATGGTTCAATATATGCAAGTCAATAGATGTAATACACCATATCAACAGAGCCAAAGACAAAAACCATGTGATCATCTCAACAGATTCAAAAAAAGCTTTGGATAAAGTCCAACACTCATCCATGATAAAAATACTACAAAAAATTGGAAGAAATGGTCTTTATCTCAATCTGATGTGTGGAACCCCCAAAAAAGCCCGGAACAAAATGAGATCTCTTTAAGAAGCGCTTTATTTAAGCTGGTACCCAGCGGCGTCTCCAGTGCAATGCAGGCAAGGAGAGCGAGGAGTGAGTGGACGGCTGAGTTTTTAAGCTTGCAAACCACAAAAACCACAAACTTAGGGTGGGGGTACATTTCAGTTGGGGGCTTCTATCAGCACACACAGACTAAGAGGTGGGGGTCAAGTTTCAGTTGGGAACATTCTATCAGCAGATACAGACTAAGGGGTGGTGGTCAAGTTTCAGCTAGGGGTCACTCTATCAGCAGATACAGACTAAGGGGTGGTGGTCAAGGGTGGTGGTCAAGTTTTATTCTATCAGCAGATACAGACTAAGAGGTGGGGGTCTAGTTTCAGTTAGGAACACTCTATCGGCGCATACAGAACAGGGAGCGGCGCAAGTTTAGTCATATAGCTTAAGCAAACTTTCAGCCTGGGAAGGGGACAAGGGGGGCAGGTTACAGCAAGTTACAATAAACTATGTGATGACATTTGACTAACAAGTTGCATCATGTATGTCCTGTAGCAAAAGGGAGCAGGTCACAACAGATGAAAGCCATCTATGACAAACCAATCGCCAACATTATACTAAATGAACAAAAACTGAAAAGAGTGAAATTCAATTTCACTCTAAAATCAGGAACAAGACAAGGATATCCACTATCACCATGCCTATTCATATAGTTCTGGAAATATTAGCCAGAACAATTAGTCAACAGAGAGAAATAAAAAGAATAAGGATATTAAAGGAAGAAGTCAAATTATCATTATTCACAAATGACATGATACTCTATATGCAAAACCCCCAAAACACCAAAAGCTTCCTAGAATAAACAAATTCAGTAGCATAGCAGGATACAAAGGCAACACTCAAAAATCAATAGCATTCCTGTACACAAATAACAAACTTAATGAGAAAGAAGGAAAGAAAATAAGAGAGCAAGAAAGAGAGGAGAAGGGAAAGAATGGGAAAATACACACACACACACACAAATAAGATAGCTAAGATAAATGTACTACTGTTTGTATTGCTTTATTAAAAGGAACAGCTAAGATTTAAAATTTCTTTTCTCTTTGACCAATTTTACATGCTTATATCTGGTAATCTGAGCAAATGCTTTGAAGACAACAATGTGCAATAGAACAACCACTGTTAAATTCCTATCATCTTGTTTTTTTGAAACTTTGTATCATCTCATGTTTAATTGGTTTTTTAATTTTTATTTTCTTTAAAATAAAAAAATTAGAAAGATAAACGAAGAAAGAGGAAAAGAAAATAGCACTAGGCAAAAATCACTGTCAATTCTTAATGAGGAATGGCAATGTTTATGTGATCTTATTCCTCTTCCTTCCCTAGAGCATTCCCTAAAGTGTGGAATTGTGTGGAGCAAAATGAGCCATTAGTCATACTATGTCACATGGTTCCCTAGAACTAATACATAAAATCCAAAAATTAAATGTCTGAGCACCTAAGCAGAGTGTGTAAGTTATAGACAGCTAAGTTACATAGAAATATTGCAGGCAGTCAGGGCTAGGCCCTCAGAGGAGCCAGTGCAGAAGACAGGATCCATTGCAAGTGTGAGGGAGACACAGACACAACCACTGAGGGCCCAACCTCAAGACAGAAGATGAAAGGAATGCACCCGCCTAGTTGCCCTAAGGATAAATAACAGTGATTGATATTCTAAGTAAGTATCCAGGACCTTGGGAAAGCCAGGAGTCACTGACCCACCCCCTCCGGAAAAGCGATGGTTGTTTCCTGGCCCCTTGCTACCTGACATTCTTCCCCATTTGAGCCCTCGTTTAATCAATATTATCTGAGAAATTATGCTCATAATCTTCCTATTTAACCATAGTTTTATTCTACCTCATGCCCATCTTGTGATTTCCCATTTTCCCCCACCTTGCGCTGGCCTCACCTCTTGGTTTTGCTCTATAAAAATTTCTTGAAACCACAGGATACTCAGTAATCCACTAGAGACTCCTCCTGTCTCTCTCTCAGACAGAAGCATTCTTTCCCCAATAAATATATTCTGCTCTTAACCTCCATTGTTCCTAGAATTCATTCTTCAAGTTTAGACAATAGATGCTTCACGGTGATAAGAGAGCCATGCACTGCAATGAATCCAGCGCTACTTATTAGCTTTTATGATTTGATAGCCAAGGACTTGGAGCTCTAGATGGTTGCCCTTACAAAGTGCACCATTCTTCACTTCCTTCCATTCATTTCAACTAGCACTACGGAGCAATATAGATTAGTACTCAAACTTCAGTGCAAACAGCAAGAAACATTCTGTTAAGTGAGTGAGGCTTCTAACGGAGTTGTTATTTTAGAAACACTCAGAAAACTCCAGGCCTTTTCTTCACCACAAAGCTGCATAGCGTACATGAAACCTAGAGGGATGCGTTCTAAAAAGCAGTAATACAGAGAACCAGGCACTCCTGAGTTCAGTCCCACTGCATTCCCTTTACTGCTTGATAGCCAAGCACATGAAGAGCAGAACCATTCTGGTAAGTCAGTTAAGCTTATAACACAGACTTGTTAATATAGAAACACTCAAGGGCCAGGGATGTACCTCAGCAGCACAGCACAGCACCTGCCTGGCAAGTACAAGGTCCTGAGTTCGATTCCCAGTACCAAAAAAAAGAAAGAAAGAAAGACAGATAGACAGACATACTCAGGAACCTCTAGGCCATTTCTTTGCCACTAAGATGCACAGCACTCTCCAGGCCAAACTGTCTCGTTCAACAGATGCCCCAGAGAGTTGTAATCTACAGATGAGTAGGGCAGAGAGCCAGGCACTGCAATGAGTTCACTGGCTGCAGTTCCTTTACTGAATTTATAGCCAGGCACTTAGAGCTCTAGCTGTTTGCAGTTACACCACTATTCATTTCCTTCCATTCACTTCTATGTGGCACTATGTTGCAATGAATATATTAGCATTCAAACTTTAGTGGATATATCTGAACCATTCTGGAAGGTCTGAAAGGTTTCTCACATAAAGTTCACAATCAGAAACCTCTAGGCCATTAGTATGCCACACAGCTGCCTAGCACGTTCCAGGTGAAACTGCCATGTACAATAGAAGCCTCAGTGGTGCAGTTTGTAACTGCTACAAGGTAGGTATGCAAGTGCGTGGCTATCCACTCAATAAAGAGACTGCTGCAGGACCTAACTCATGGCAGTGCCTGGCCCGCTTCACTATCTGTAGATTTGCAATCTACAAATCAATAGTGCAGAGAGCCAGGCATTGCCTTGAGTTTAGCCTTCTGCATTCACTTTACAAGCTTATGGCCTAGCACTTACAGGTCTAGCTGGTAGCACTTAGAGAGCACACCCCTGTTCATTTTCTTCCATTCATTTTTACAGGGCACTAGGAAGCAATGAACATATTAGTGTTCCAACTTCAGTGCAAAGAGCAGACCAATTTAGAAAATCAGCTGTGCTTCTAACACAGTTGTTCTTACAGAAATACTCAGAAATCTCCAGGATTCCTCTTTGCCACAGAATTGCACAGCACTCTCTTGGCCAAACTGCCACGCACACATGAACCCTCAGAGGGTTGCAATTTACACATCAGTACTGAAGAGAGCCAGGAACTGCCATGAGTTAGGTCCTGCTGCAGTCCCTTTATTGAGTTGATAGCCAAGCACTTGCATACCTAGCTGATAGCAGTTACAAACTGCACCACTATTCACTTTTTGGCATTCATTTGTATGGAGCACAATGAAGCAATGAATACATTCATCTACATTCATCTTCAAACTTTAGTGCAAACAGCAGAACCATGCTGGAAAGTCAGTTAGGCTTGTAACACACAATTGTTATAGAAACACTCGGAAAACTCCATGCCATTTCTTTGCCAAGGAGCTGAATAGCACTCTCTAGGACAAACTGTAAATCACACATAAAGCCCCACACGGGTGCACTCTACATATCTGTAATGCAGAGAGCCAGGAAACCCGAGCTCAGTCCTACTGCAGTCCCATTACTGAGCTGATAGCCAAGCACATGGGGAAATAGCTGATAACAGTTATCAATTACACTCAACATTTCCTTCCATTCTTTGATACAAGGCACTGTGAAGCAATGAGTATATTAGTGTTCAAACTTCAGTGTACACAGCAGAACCATTCTGGTAAGTCACTTAGTCTTCTAACGTGGAGTTGTTGTTATAGAAACACTCAGAATCTTCTAGGCTGTTGTTTTTCTGGCACAGAGCTGCATAGCACTCTCTAAACCAAATTTCCATGCACACATGAAGCCTCAGAGGGATGCACTCTCCAAATCAGTAATGCACAGAGCCAGGATCTCCCGTGTGTTCAGTCTGGCTGCAGTCTATTTACTGAGTTGATAGTCATGCACTTGGAGGTATAACTGGTTGTAGTTACAAACTTCACCACTCTTTATTCATTTCATTTCTACAGGGCACTATGAAGCAATGAATATATTACTGTTCAAACTTCAATGCAAAGAAAATAACCATTCTGCAAAGTCATTTAGGTTTCTAGCAGAGCTGCTGTTATAGAAACACTCATAAACCTCCAGGCCTTTTTTTTTTTTTTTGCATGTTACTCACTAGGCCAAACTTACTTGCACATGTGAACACTCAGAGGGTCACAATCTACAAATCAGTAAAGCAGAGAGCCAAGCACTGCCCTGAGTTCAGTCCTGCTGCCGTCCCTTTACTGATTGTCAAACACTTGGAGGTCTAGCTGGTTGCAGTTATAAAGTACACCACACTTCATTTCCTTCTTTACATATCTACAGGACACTGGGAAGCAATGACTTTATTTGTCTTTGAACTTCAGTGCAAACAGATAAATCATTCTGGAAAGTCACTTATGCTTCCAATATAGAGATGTTATTATAGAAACACTCAGCAATCTCTAGGAAGTTTCCTTGCTACAGAGCTGCACAGCATGCTCTAGGCCAAACTGCCAAGCACACATGAAGCCTCAGAGGACTGAAATCTACACATCAGTAATGTAAACAGTGAGTCACTGCTATGAGTTCACTTTGACTACATTCCTCTTCATAAGTGAGAACAAAGCACTTGGAGCTCTAGCTAGTTGAATTTACAAATGGCACCGCTATTCATTTCCTTCCCATCATTTCTATGAGGCACTATGAAGCGATGAATATATTAGAGATAAAAGTTCAATACAAACAGAAGAACTATTGTGGAAAATGAGTTATGCTTTTAACATAGAATACTTATTAGGGAAACCCTCAGAAACTTCCTGGGGGTTTCTCTGCCATAGAGTTTCATAGCACACTGTAGGCTAGACCACCCGGCACAACAGAAACCTAAGTGGTGCACTTTCCCAATCAGTAATGCAGAGAGCTAGGCACTCCCGGGAATTTGGTCTGGCTGTAGTCCCTTTCTTGAGGTGATGGCCAAGCACGCGGAGCTCTTGCTAGTTACACTTACCAACTGTAGAATTGTTTCTTTCTTTCAAGTGATTTTGATGAGGCACTAAGAAGCGAAGAATATATTAGTGTTCAAACTTCAGTGCAAAGAGCAGAATCATTCTGGAAGGTCAATTAGGCTTTTAAGATAGAGTTCCGACTAGGGAAACACTCAGAAATGGTCAGGGCTTTTTTCCTTATCTTTTTTTGCCATATAGCTGCATAGCACACTCTGTAAAAAACTGCCATGCACAAGAGACTCCTCAAAGGGGTGCACTCTTCAAATCAGCAACGCAGAGAGCCAGGAGCTCCCGTGAGCTCAGTCCTGCTGCATTACCTTTGCTGAGTTGAGATTCAAGCAACTGGAGCTCTAGCTGGCTGCAGTTATAAACTGCACCATTATTCATTTCCTTCTATTTCTATGGGGTATTACAAAGCAGTGATTATGTTAGCGTTCAAACTTTAGGGCAAAGAGCAGAACCATCCTGGAAAGTCAGGTTTCTAACATGGAGCTGTTATCAGGTAAACACTCAGAAACCTCTAGGCCATTTCTCTGCCTCAGAGCTGCAGAGCAGTCTCTGTTGCAAAGGAAGTGCCTGGAGAGTGTTGAGTCTTTCAGTAAGTTAAATTCCATTATAGAGGACTGACACACAGGAATCATTCTGCTGTTAAGGTCTGTAGAGTAAGATATTTATTGATCCATAGTGTTACATAGCAGTGAAAAACATAGCTGTGAAAAGAAGATTACCTGCTAATCTGCAGTTTATAAATGCAACCAGCAGGAGCTCCTAGTGTTTTTGTGTAAAGTACCCTCAGGCAATGTAGTCTGGTTTTACTCACCAGCAAGTCTACCCATGAGCACTCCTCACTTTCAGAGCGTGCCTCTATTTCAAGCTTCTGTTTGAAGGGCAAAACTGCCTTGACAGATACATGTACCTTGGTTGCAGAGAAAGTTCCTGGAGACTGCTGAGTCTTTCACTAAGTTTAACTCCATATTAAAGGACTAACTCATCTTCAAGAATACTTCTGCTGCTTTAATTCTGATTAGCAGAAAAAGATATTCATTTGTACATTGTGCCACATATCAGGTCAAGGTAGGTATTCTCCTAAGGAGCAGTTTATCAGTGTAACCAGGTAGAGCTCCGAGTGTATCTGTATAAAATTTCTTCAATTTATGGAGTCCGGGTGTACTCACACTAGTGTCTACCCATCTGCAATTCTCATTTTCAGAGCATACTTCTATTGAAGGTTTCTACTATGAACGTTAACATTAGCTAGAATGATGCGTGTTGCTCAGTTTAAAAGAAAGGTACCAGAGCGTGTTCACTTATTCAGTGTTTAAATTCCATGTAAACAGACTGACATTCAAGAATCATTTTGCTACTTTAACTGGTGTCTGTAGAGTAAGTCATTCATATGTCCATAATGCAACACAGCATTGAAAGGAAGGTTCACCCGATAGGAGCATTTTGTAAATCAGCAAAAGCTTCCAATGTTTTTATGTATAATATCTGCATCTGATCAAAGCCATCTATGACAAACCAACAGCCAACACTCTACTAAATGGACAAAAACTAAAAACTTTCATTCTAAAATCCGGAATGAGACAAGGATGTCCATTATCACCACGCTTATTCAATATAGTTCTGGAAACATTAGCCAGAGCAATCACACAAGAGAGAGACATAAAAAGAATAAGGATAGGAAAGGAAGAAGTTAAATTATCATTATTCACAGATGACATGCTACTACATAGAAAAGCCCCCCAAACTCCACCAAAAGACCTCTAGAATTAGTAGCATAGCTTGATACAAAGTCAACACTAAAAAATCTACAGCATTTTTGTACCCAAACAAACTCCTGAGAGAGAAATTAAGGAGACCACACCTTTCACAATAGCATTCAAAAAAAAATGAAATACCTAGGAATCAATGTAACGAAAAGCGTAAGAGCATTTCTACTTTCCTATAGTTTCAGATTTCTTTACAATGATGATAAATTCTATTTATCAAAATTGGTCTTCAGAAATGTACTGTCTCCTTTATAGGTACTTGAAAAGCTGCCTGCTGTACCGGAATTATTTCATTACTTGTATCTCTTGAGTAAGGAAATGTTCATTACTTAAAATAACGAGAAGTCCATCTGCAGGCAGGGACTGGGCAGGATCCCTCAGGCACACGGCCCTCGGCCCTCGGCCCAACCCCGCGCGCCCTGGGGCAGCTGTCATTCCTCGCCCAGGCCAGAGGGCCGGGCGGCGTCGGGCCTCACGGAGAACGGGCTGTGTGACGCCATCGCGGTCACCTAGGCTGCGCTCTGCCGCGGGACGGCCGCCCCGGCTGCGGTGCGACGCGAGATCGGCTGTCGCGGGGGCCAGCGCCATGCTGCCCGGCGGCCGCGCCCTCGGCCCGGCCCTGGCCCTGGCCCTCAGCGGGGCGCGCGCTCCCGCGCTTCGTCGCCTCGCGAGCTCCCGCGCTGCCGCGCCCGAACGCTCACTGGCTAGCGCGGCCTCCTCGGGAGACGCCGCCGCCGCTGGGCCGCCGCAGGTGCGCCAGAACTTCCACCGCGACTCCGAGGCCGCCCTCAACCGCCAGATCAACCTGGAGCTGCACGCGTCGCACGTGTACCTGTCCATGGCCTGCTACTTCTCCCAGCACGACGTTGCGCTGCACAACTTCGCGCGCTACTTCCGGCGCCAGTCGCTGGCGGAGCGCGCGCACGCGGAGGCGCTGGCGCGGCTGCAGGCCCTACGCGGCGGCCGCGTGCGCCTGCGCGACGTGCGGAGGCCCGAGCGCCAAGACTGGGGCGGAGGTTTGCGCGCCATGAGGTGCGCGCTCGCCCTGGAGCGGCGCGTGAACCGCTCGCTGCTGGAGCTGCACGCGCTGGCCTCAGACAAGAAGGACCCTCACCTGTGCGACTTTCTGGAAACGCATTTCCTGAACGAGCAGGTGAAGTCCATCAAAGAACTGGGGGACCACGTGCACAACTTGGTCTCCATGGGGGCGCCGCAGTCCGGCCTGGCAGAGTACCTCTTCGACAAACACACTCTGGGAAGGGAAAGTGAGCAGAACTGAGCCGTGCGCGCGGGCTGCCGCCCCTCGCCTCCGTGCCCCAGAGACCGGGCTCGGGCGTCCCTGCTTCAGGCGCTTAAGATTCATCTCCGTCTTTACATTCTTCTCCTGCTATAGCCTTCCTCCAATAAATATTTAGAGAAAAACAGTGGGCCCATGTTAACAATGGCTTTCTGCGAGCATCAAGCTACCCATCTTTTCCCAGGCTCAAAGGTGGCGAGGGATACCACAGTAATGAAAAAAGTGTAAAAAAGGTACTCCGATATTACCAAATACTACCAATTGTGTAATAGTACTCCTAACTGAACACACACTGAAATTCCATGATTTTTTAGTTCAACCTGTGCCTGCTGTTTTCAAGATGCTAATGTAACAAAGCATGTATGATGAGTAACTGAAACAAAGGCAACTGAGAGACAAATGGAGTACTGTAAAAAGTATGCCTGCAATATTCTGTGGCAAACTTTACCTTTTCCCAGTGTGTGCAAAGAAAATAGCAATGTCTGGAGATGATCTATTTTTTAAAGACCGTAATCCAATAAATTTGGGATAAGTTTTACCAAGTATCAGCGCTGGCATTGGGAAGTCACTGTATGTATTACTGTTTTAAGGGCTCTGTTTAGCTGAGTGTTTTCCAAACATTTGCAGTGACAGATAGTTTTTGCCTTTAAAAAGGAAGGGTAATGTAATAACAAAGGTTGTTTGGTTTCACATGACATATACTGCCATTGGTCTAGTCTCCCTTTTAGCATGCCCAAAAGAGTAGAAACACTGGCTCTTTTTTTTTTAACATACTTAAAGGACTAAAAATACTGTCTCCCTTCTAACATACCCACAAGAGTAAAAAACACTGTCTAACACACGTTTCTATCTTTAGAATGCAAGGGAGAGAACATGGGAGTGGAGAGTCTAGGAAGGATCCAGAATTGGAGGAAGTACCCTGTTTGGGATGCTTTAGGGAGGGCAGAGCTGAGAAGAGGGTAAGAATATTTACTGAGCAGGTAATGGGCTACACTAGGGCCCCAGGTGGTTGGAAAGATGGGCTGGGAGCGCGGTATCCAGGAGGGAAGTGTGGGCTTAACAATAATAGGCAAAGGCAGTGCCTGTAAGGTGTTCGACAGAAGACTGCTGTGCTAAAAGGTGAACAATCAGAAGTGTCTTAATCTGGCTGCATAGAATCATAAACTGAAAATAACCTCAATATCTATGGTTGCCTAGGGTCCTTTGTGACACAGATGCCAAGATAGGATTAAAACTTTCATACTTCAGGAAAAGCTGGTCCCCAGGAAAGGAAGAAAGAAAAGTTGTGCATAGCTCAATGGAAAGTTGTATGTCTCTCAAGGACATCTCCAGCTCAAGTCACTAGTCAGAGAGTTTTCAAATCTCCCTGAAATGGGCCTAAGGAAGTACTTTGCCTCTACCTAAGGTACCTAGGGGAAGTACTTGTCTCTGAAGGGACCCACAGGAAGTGTGGATTTGCAACAAGCTAATGAATCAATCAGAGCGTAGCAGAGGGGAGATTTGGGCCAAGATTCTTTGGCAGATTTTGCTCCCTACAGTCCAAGATTTGAAGAGTATGTGCCTCCACTGCACCACTTGAAAAACATGTTTTAGATAAAAGCATATACATACAGCAACACTGCAACTGTTAAATATGATTTTGTCAAAGGTGATGATGTGGACAGAAATTCACAATATAATTTTTAAAGCAAGCAGCCTAGAAGACAAGGTTATATTATATAATTCTATATATATAAACTTACAGAGAAACTTACTTAAAATATATGTAATAAAATGATTGGAAGAATATATACCAAGAAATTTAGCTAGACAATCTCAAAGAATGAGAATGTGGTTGGTATTTCTTAAATCTCCCATGGGCAGCCATTATTATCTTAAGAAAAGAAAAGCAAAAATATATGTATACAAGGGATTGAACTATGCTGAACCAGTGGGAATAGAAACAGGTGCTACTGAGTGTCACTTAAATTTTGTGATCAGCTGAATGGAGGAAATTACAGAAATGGGTTATGGGAAAAAATGATGACTCGAAAACCCACTACTAGACCTACTAGAGAACAGAGGATTTAAGAATGAACAGGTCTCAGCAGGAGGAATAAGTGAAGGCTGGGGAGTGAGTAATGACTGGCTTGGTTTAGCCCCTTAAGGTGACCTATTTTGCAGCACAGGCATCCATTTCTGGAAGAATTTCCTTTGCAATTTTTCAGATACCAAGATGCAACCCGTTAGTGTGTCATGGTATTGTTTATGGAGCACTATTCACTTTTTGTAAATAGAGCTAACATGATGTGAAAGTGAATGAAGTAAGTGTATTATCAAGTGAAACTCGTGTGTGTGCATGTGTCTGTGTTCTCATGTATTTATGTCCTGGACAATGGCTTTGATTACTCTGTGTTGCCATCAAAAGCATTCAGTAGTCACTCTCGTAAATGAACATAGAGTAACCTCTCTCAAATCTCCAAATCTTTCTCACTCCCACTGGCAGTAGATAACCCTCTTACTTCATTGGGAAATTCAAAGTAATTGAAGTTCACACTTTTCCTGCACAAGGACCCAAGGGCACCTACCGTACATAATCCTCTCTCGCATCAATTTTGTCCTATGTATTGATTTTCAAAAGAATGCAAAAGTAGTGTTGTTTCTGCTCATCTTAACCCTGAATTTAGAGTCACAATCCTTAAACAGCAAATAGCAAGCTACCACATTCTACTTATCTGTTGCACAAAAAACTTGGAAAGGATGTTTCTTTTTCCTGTGTCCACTTCTTATTTTGCTCTCATTTTATCTCTTCCAAGTAAGGCTCTATTTTCTTTTCCTGTCATCTATAGGTTTCGTGTTGATAAATTCCTTTCTCAGTCTTCCTCATGATATAGGGCACATAGTATAACTCCCAACCTGTTAGATGTCAGATACATCAAGTTCATGTTCTCCAAAATGAAGGATGAATTGTGATAATAAGCTCTCAACATTTCCTTAGGAACGAGGGAAGTTAAGAGTGAGAAAAATTTATTGAGAGAGAGAGGGCTTGAGAGACAGGAGGCGATCTGAAAGTGGATTTCCAATAAGCCTGCTTTTCAAAGGAAGTTTTATAAAGCAAAGTCATGAGCTGTGTACAAAGTCACAAGGTGGGTACAACATGGGTCAAAATTATGATCAACCAATAAGATTACAAGTATAGTTGTTTAGGTGATATTGATCCAGTGGAGAAACAGGTCACATAGCAAGTGTACATGGAAAGAACAAATTTTCCAAGAAATGGATGAGGAGGTCCTGGTCACCCACCTAGGTAACTGATGTCTATACTTCTTTGGCCCAGGTAATACCAATTATATCAGTTTATCGCTTATGCTTTGGGGAGGCATGTAGGCCTGATCATTCCTTCTTGAAGCCTCACTTTGACAGATGTGCTTCCAGCCACAGTGTTCTCATCTTCCGCACTGACTCCCTCAAAGGGCCTGGCCCTGTCTGACTGTCTATAATAGTTCTACCTAACTCAGCTACCTACCATACTCATACTCGACCAGCTAGGAGTGACGTCAAGTTATCTCCTGACACACTTGCTGTTGTGTATCTCGGGAATCCTCTCCATTCCCATGTCATCTTCCTGGATTTTATTCATTCACCTGTGTTTCTCATCTTTCCCTGTACTTATTTTCTAAAGGTGTCTTCCAGCCCAGTGACTTTTATTTCATGACAAATTAAATGTTTATGTATTTAAGCTTACCTTTCAGATATATACTTACATATTGATATACTTATGCTTTTCTTCAGATATTTAATAGACATCTCATCTTTAACCTGTGTAAAACTACACTTTGTGTTCGTCACCCCTTATGCTTGTTCATCCCACTCTTGTGCTTCATAAAAGATAACATCATTCTTCCAATTTCTATGACCACCCATTCTTCACTTCTCTCATATGGTACTCCAGTCCCCAAACATTTTTTCAAGACTTTCTTAAAAATACATTAGGAAGCTGGGCTGTGGTGGCATACATGTATAATCACTGCACTCAGGAGGCTGAGACAGGAGGATTGCTGTGAGTGTGAGGCCAGCCTGGACTACATAGTGAGTTCCCGTAGTGAAGTCCCATAGTGAGTTCAACCTGAAGGACATAGTGAGACCCTGTCTCAAAAACAAAAAATAGATTTAAAATCTTCTTACAGTCTTTATCATTGCCATTGTGGTAATAAGTTCTCAACATTTCCTGCATTATCACATTTTACATCATACTCTTAACAGGTCTAATTGCCTTTATTTTTAAGTACCTACATTTTCCCATAAAGTAGCCAAAGTGTTCCTCTTTAGGTATAAGTCAAACCTTATTACTTCTAAAAAGTCTTTGGTGGTTTCTCCTCTAATTTGGAGGAAAAGTCAAGAGAAAGATCCTTACTACGACTTAAAAGGCCATCTGTGGGTCCCTTATGTCCTTTGATTGGATGTAGCCTGTGAGTGTGTCACACAGGAGATATCATCATCTCTACGTTGAGGCCATCTGTTTTATTTCTATAATGATGGAGAGAGAGGGCGAATGAAAGAACAAAAGAAAAAGGCCAAAGAAAGAAAAAGAGAATATTTTGTATTTTAGTCAGTATACCCCATCATATTTGCCTCAATTTGATGCATTTTTAGTTTCTTCTCTAGCTATAATGTAAGATCCATGGGGGTAGAGTCTTTGTTTTGTTCACAACTATTTCTACACACGTACCTACCTACTACTAGGGTCACAGTGAAAGTAAACGAATGAAAGAGTGAGTGAGCGGATGATTTGAAATATTCTGAACCCAAGTGAAAATGCTAATCTGGATTATTAAAACCCATTGTCTGAGAAATAAATCTGGAAGTTATTGAGAGATAAGTAAAACTGTGAGCTAACAAAGGCAACAGGAGACCAAAAGGAGACGGAGAAAAGGGAGCCACATACAGAAAGTCAGACAACTGAAGAAGTTTTCGTTTTAGGAGCAATTAGGTAAGGAGCCCTTAAAAGGATGTGAAAACAGAACTTTAAAATATCGAGACAAAATTGTCATATCCATGGCCCGGAAACCACAAGAGGAGAAAGCTGCCATCAGCTGCTCTAAGGTTCACTAAGATGGTAGACTGAAAGGTCATCAGAGTTAGTAGTGAGAAACTCTCTGGGTATTTCGAATAATCTCTTTAGGAGTAGTGGTGGTAGAATGCCTATAAAGAAGTTTACAGTAAGTGCGGTGAAGAATATAGGCTTGTGTTTTGAGAAGTTTTAGGTAATCAAAGATAGAAGAGCTTGGAGATGGCTATGCATATTTTTGTCCAAGGGAATAAGCTAGCCAAAAGGGAGCCATGAGTGAGCGAGAGAAGACTTCCAGGAGAGAGTATAGCAGAAGATAAAGAGATCAGGTTTGACCTGAAAGTATCTCGGAGACGTGACATGGATTTCAAAATGGGAAACTGAGGGTGCTTGTAGTGACTGTGTTTGAATTCCTAAATTAAGAATGAGATAATTGAGATGTGACTACCTGTATAAGACATATTCTAATTAATTTAATCAAATATTATTAAAATAAATAAATATTCTTTTACAGATAGGAAATGTGTTTACCCTATGTCTAAGTCTTGAAATGGACTGAAACTTTCATAGTTGTTTTTTAATGCATCTGAAAATAAACAAGTTGAGACTGGATTTCTAAACAATAACCTATGTAGCAAAAAGCATTGATTCAAATATTACATATCATGATATAGTACATTAATCCTGATACAAGCACTTACTCAACCCAGATTCCAAGGACTTTAGACTTGCAGAAAAATATATAGCATACTCCCCTAACTTTACTAGCTCTGAAAAATCATGATCCTTCTCAGTGAATTGTCAGTCAGAATTTATGCAGTTCATTTAAAAGGGTACAGTTCCCTTAAAGAAGCATTTAATTTATATACAAATACCTTCAAGAACAGAGATTGTGTGTGTGTGTGTGTGTGTGTGTGTATTAACTTTTTAAAAATTTTGAGTTTCTGCATGTCGTCGTGGCACACAACTGTAATCCCAGCATTCAGGAGGCTAAGGCCAGAGGATCATTGTGATTTTGAGGCCAGCCTGGGATACAAAGTGAGTTTAAGGCCAGCCTGAACTGCATAGTGAGACCCTGTCTCAAAAAAGACTGAGAAAAGGGGCCAGGGATATAGCTCAGTAGCACAGCACCTGCCTGGCAAGCATAAGGTTGTTAGCTCAATTCCCACTTCCAAAGAAAAGGTTAAAAAAGGCCATAAATTTTTTTTGATCTTCTAGGTGGAACATTCCTATAATTTCAGCAGTTGGAAGGCTGAGGCAGGAGGATCTTCACAAGTTCAGGGCCAGTGTCAGAAGCAAAAACATAAAACTTTGAACAACCTTCAGCTTTTCGCACTCAGATAAAGAGTGAGATAAAATATTCAGCACCTTCACTATAGTAAAGAAAGTGAAAAGAATACATGATAAAGAATAGAAAACAACTTAGGCTCTCTTGCAAGACACTGTGCCTCCATTCCCAGATTGTACCATAAGATCCATTCAGGAAATGCACATCAAAAAACATGAACAATTCCAAATCAACACTGACAGGTATATTATCTTTGCTTACAACATTTTATACAAAACTGTCGCGCAATACTTGAATTTTTAAAATCAGAAAAGTACACAAACAGAGTTATGGTTTTTAGTTTTCCTAAACATTGTATTTCATTTGTGCAAAATGAAATACCTAACAAGTACTACATAATGAACAAATCTGTTATATGTGTGTCTGTGCATGAGTGCATGTACAAATACATATACAGTGAATGTTAGACTGAATTCGACTGGCCAACAAGGAGAAGCACTGCTTGGCAATTCCAGAGAACACACTCCAGGCACACACTCAACCTTGGGCTCCTTGTAAGCAACATGGTCAATGTCTCACTGTAGATGATTGTCAGGCATTCTCTGGAGAAAGAAATATATGCTTTGGAAATACCTTAGTCTCATTCAGAAGCCTAAGTGCCACATTTTATAGGCGAAAACAGCAAAAATTTCCAGTACCATAAAGCACCATTAGAGTACTTAAGTACTGTTGCAAGACATATGCACAGATCCTAGGAAGTATACACTAGCCATGCCCCTTGGGAAAACAACATTAGATGAGACCAGATGGCGTGACCACATACTGGCTATGATTTGAGGAAAAGAAGTTAATCTTTCTAAACTTATTTTTCCTCCACTTATAATAATAACCTACCTCAGAGAATATTATGAGATGAAATGAGAGAATGCCTGTAAAATTAAGCACAGTTTTCTGGTGCACAGAGAATTCTCAATCAATATAAACTGCTCAGAATTTAAGCTTTACAAAGAAAGAAAAGTATGTGAATCTCTAGTTTGTATTGTGTTGGTAAATATTTTGATATGTACATGCATAGGCTATTTAGTTGCCCTCAACAAAAGGAACTCAGGATTTTAAAAAAGATACAGTAATAAGACTATTTCATTATATAGCCTTTTTAACTCTTGAAATTATAGCTACTTAAATTTTCACCCATTCAAAAATAATAAAATTTAAATATAAGAGTAAGTTAGTTTCTGTTAATTGTACTCACTGCAAATACTGTTCAAATACTCTTCATATTTTCCAAAGAAATAAAAATTAACTATCAATGTTTTAAATGCTTTAATTAAGTGTACTAAATAAATATTGGTTTCACTATTTTTTCAATCTACATTTATAACAAATAGTAAAAACATGTTAAGGTGCTGTAACTTGTTAAAACATGTTAGGGTGGAAACTCATGGATAGAAATCTGTAACAATGACTATTAAATGTCCTTACATTAGATTAAGAAGTGATCCTGCTCTCAAGCTGAAACAGGAATAGGATGACGACTCATTTCCTTTTATCCAGCCTAAGGAATTTCCAGTGTTATTTGTTTTTTGCTTCACTCTGTCCTTAGCTGTTAAATAAATTTACAGGAAGTTCTTTCTTTGCATTGTTCTAAGATGAAAAATTTCTGCTACCACAGTTTAGTTTAATAGCAGTAATACCCTAACAACATGGAATATTCAAATTTGAATTCAAATATCAGTTTTAATTGTACATATACTGTGATTAAACTGCATAAATAATAAATTCTGTTGCTTGCTCTTCATCCTACAAATCACTACCTAAAGAGTATAGGTAGTGGTACTTCTGTCACTCCTGTCAAGGCCACTGGTGATCCTCTTGCTGCTGTTCTTTAGTTCATCCCTGGATAACAGAGTATGCAGTTGTGCTATCTCCATGTCTCCCAGTAACAAACCTTGGTAGTATTTAATAAAAATGGAGAATCCAAAGACCAAAGTAGTCAAAAGATGAAAGTAAAGAATTAAAAATCAATAATGCTAGAAGTAAAATTTGATATTCTTAGAATTTATTAACATAAATTAGCAATTTCAGTGAAAATGTCACAGAAAAGTGACACTAGAAAAAAATTTCACATTGATTTTTTTTGAGACAGGGTCTTACTATGCAGTTCAGGCTGGCCCAATCAAATCTTTCATAATATTGAAAATACAAAAGTTAAAAGTTTGAAAACAGATGCAAATTTAGAAAGGAGATTGATAATTTACTAAGGCCTAAAAAAGATGTTGGTTTCTTATGCTGAATTATAATCTAAAAGTAAAAAGCAAGCAAATACTGCTCCAATAGTTTTCATATTTTTCAAAGAAATAAAAATTAACTATTAGTGTTTTAAATGCTTTAATTAAGTGTACTAAATAAATATTGGTTTCACTTTTTTTTCAATCTACATTGATAACAAATAGTAAAAACATGTTCAGGTGCTGTAACTTGTTAAAACAGGGTAGAAACTCAGGGATAGAAATCTGTGACAATTTAATGACTAAATAAGAAAAGGCAAGAAATTCATTATGTAACAGGAAAACTGGTCAAGTATAGATGAAATCATTATTACAATAAATGACTTGAGTGAAGAATTTGTAAGAATTCAAGGAAGAACTATCATTGTTAAGAACAGAAAAATATTTTTCCACACAAAAAAAGATTAAGCTTCTATCGAGAAGAACTGCATTGGCGGCTGGATTCCAGGTGGTATATGTTGTGCTTTAGCAGGAAGTTGGTCTGCATTTTGCTTGTGTTTAGAGTTATTGCCTAGATTGCAGAAAAATTTCAATGCAGTCTACTTTTGGGATGGTGGCATGGTTACTGTTGAGAGCTTGTTGCGGCAAAAATCAGAAAACGGGTCAAACTCCGCAGGGGATCCAAAAACTCATTCAGAACAAATGAAGTTTTAATTAATTTTAATTTAGGATCAATTTGGACTGGTCATTGCCCCCCATTCCCGACCAGAGAATGTGGCACTTAACTGCCTTTGTTCTCACCTTATATACATTTTTGGTTTCCACGGTAATAGATTGGAATGTCTAGGCCTGGCCATAGTTGTTTACCTTGCACCATGTGACCAGGTCAGGCTCTGGCCATAATGATATATATATTTTAACAATTCAGGCAAGGAGAAGAATTCCAGGACAAAGTCAGAACTGCAAAGTTAACCCTTTACAACTCCTCCAGGATGTTTCTCAAGACACATTTTGAGGCTCGTCTATCTTAAAACGTTGTGCTAAAAGTCACCGCCCATTACAAGCTCTTGGCGTGATGTATGTTCAAAAATAAGAGTGAAGAGTCAACAAGGTGATTTGAAGTGTTTGGCCCGAGGGAATTCTCCAGTGGAGCTGTGGATTGCAAGGATGAAACAGAGGAGGACACAGTTGTAGAGAAGGAACAGGACAACAGAAAAATGAGCTGAAACTGTTCACTTGAAAGGAAAGCGTGTATCTGAAATACAGTAGGGAATCCATCAGGAGATTTCTGTTTTAGTGTTGCCATGCCCTGTTGTTAAAAGTTAGTGGAAAGAAAGGACTGTGATTGTAATAGTTCTTTGAATATGACTTTAATGCAGTCTTTAGATATATGTTTTTAATCTGGTTCATTAGTCAAAGTATTGTGGTTTTAACCTTGAATTTTGATCATCCTTTGACTATTTTGCTTTTGATGCAGAAATAAGGGCAATAAGAATTGTATACATGTAATTGTTACATTAGTGTAAATCTGAATAGACCAAGACACATTAATTTTTCATGGATCTGCCTCTTGCAGACTATGGTTTAAGGAAATGTGTCTGGTTATCAAGTTGACCAGGGATGAATTGTGGTGGATTAATTAATGGTGTTATGGTTTGTGACTGGGTGTCCTCCCAAAGACACATGCAGTCATGGGGTGGGCTTTTAGAGTTTGTGATTGATTTATGGGTATGAGAGCTACACCCGCCCTGGGGCGGGCGGTTTGCATATGTAAGGGAGAGAAAGAGGCTGCCTGCCAGCACTCCTCCCTTTTGCTCTTGTTGCTTTTGTTGTCTTCCATGGCCAGTTGCCCTCTGCCATGTGCCACCCTGTCTCGGGGCCAGCCAAGTATGGATGGAAGACTCCACAAATTGTGACTAAATAAACCTTTCCTTCTTTAATTTGGGCATCAGGTATTTTATCTGCAGCGAGAGAAAAGCAACCAAGACAAGGTCAACTTGTAACACACAGCTGAACTGAATCAGCTGTGGTGCTGGATATGGATGGCCCTCCTGACGATTGCTGCCAGCAGCCATAAAGGGAGAACTAGAGGGGAAGATGGTGTGCTCTTGAATCTCCTGGAGAAGCTTGTCACACAGGCTTTTCTGATATGAACTCAGCCGTTCTCATCACTGGAGGAGATTGGGTCCTCACTCTCACTGAGAATGGCTGCAGTTCTTTTGTGGGGAGCTCTGGTCCTTACCTTGAGTGTCACTTCCTGGCTCCAGTGCAGATCCCTCAGCCTGCTAGCACAGATCCTTCATCTCACTGGTGCAGAATTTCCAGCTTCCACCATTGACCTTTGGGCCTTCCCAGTGCAGATCTTTGAAATAGACTTGCATGAGACATTGTTCTGAACTCTAGGCTTCCAGTTAGACTCATGCAGGACATTCCCATGGAATTAAGGCTCTCAGCTGGATTCTCTGGCCTGTAATGTATGGACAGATCTCCCACACTCTTTTGCATTTAACTCTTTGGATGAATACTATAAAATGATCCTATAAACTATGTGCCCTATATTAAATCCATTCCCTTGAACCTTCACTAAAACACTATATTGCTGAATTTGGTTATTGCATCTAGAAGTCCTTTGTTGGAGTTTTTCAGATCACCTATGTAAATGATCATATCATCTTCAATGATAATTTCATTTCTTCCTTTTGTATATTTATCCCTTTTATCTCTTTCTCTTGCCTGATTACTCTGGATAATCTTTCAAGTACTATATTGAACAGGAGTAGTGATAGTGGAAATTCTTGTTCCTGATTTTAGAGGAAACACTGAGTTTATCCCCATTTAATATCTTGCCCTTTGTTTGTCATCAGTGGTTTTTATCAGATTGGGGTAAGGTCCTTCTATATCTATTTTCCTCAGGTTTTATTTTTTTAATCATGAATGGGTGATAGATTTTGAAAAAAATTTTTCTGTGTTTATGGAGATAAGGTTGTGTGATTTTTGTCCTTGCTTCTGTTTATGTGATATATTACATTTATTGATTTGTGTATGTTGAACCATCTTTGTATCCCAGGGATAAAAATCTACTAGGTCATAATATATGACCTTTCTGATGATTTGTTGCATTCTATTTGGTAATATCTTATGATTTTTGCACTTGTGTTTATTAAGGAACATGGCCTGTAGTTCTCTCTTTTAGTTGGGTCTTTGGTTTTGAGATCAGTGATGCTGTTTTCCAAGAATGAGATCAGAAGCACTCTTTCCCTTTTATTTCATTAGAGTTTGAAGAATATTAGTGTTATAGCCTCTTTAAAGGTCTTCTACAGTAGGGAATTCATCAGGTCCTAGGATTTTTTAAGTTGGTAGTAGTCTCGTGTGTGTGTGTGTGTGTGTGTGTGTGTGTGTGTTTAATGGATTCATCTGTTTAATATAGAGAGATAACATTTTGTCAATACTAGGCACCATAAAATGTAAACACAATTACTGTTGTAAACCTGTATATACCTTCAAGGATTGAAGGTAGCTTTGTTCAGTTACCCTGTATACATATAGTGTCGAAAAAGTCTTCATGTTTTAGCACTATGTACATTTGCAATCCAAATTTAAGAGGCAGATAAAATTTGAATTCTTTAAACATTCATTAAGTTCTGTAATAACATCCAGATTTATCTTTCTTTCACTAACTACGTTCCCTGTTAAGCACATCGTAACAACAGCACAGGGAGGTGAATGATGAAATAAAAAGAATTTTGATACACTAGAAAACAGTGCTCAGTGATACACTTACATTCTATTTATATGATTTTGTTTGTTTGTTTGTTGTTTGTTTGTTTGTTTGTTTTTTGCAGTACTGGGGATCGAACTCAGGACCCTGCGCTTGCTAGGCAGGTGCTTATGCCACTGATCTATATCCCCAGCTCCTATTTATATGATTAAACATTGGATCATACAGTACCTTCTTACAGATTACTGGCTAATTTGGGGTGGAGCTTATACTGTTAGAGTATAACATAACTACTTCCCTTATACGCAAACATTAGAGCTATAACTTTATTGAAAGTAAAACGGATTATGCAAGTTGACTGGGCAGCTTCTCAAATAATGTGGCTTTATGAAATCAGGGAAATATGAGCAGAGCTGTCCTTGACATGAAATGGTTTCTCTACTCCCTTTTCACAGACCAACCGCGGTCAATCAGGTCGTTCTTAATATGAACAGATGCAGGGAGGAAAGAGTTGTATGTGCATGAGTAAACAGGAACTAGATGCATTTAGCAAGGAATGTCTGGTGTTCGTTCTGGAAGAGGCTTTAGAAAGTGCTCATTTCCACAGATGTGTGCTCAGCGTCTGGCCGGACGAGCCTGCGGGCCAGCCTGCAGTGATACCGGGCGTCTGGCTGAAGCCGCCGCGGGGCTGGCGCTGTCCATGCGCGTGCTCAGGCCCGCCATCTGCTGGTTCACCTGGGAGAGGCCCCACTGGGGCTGCTGAGCTTATGGTAGGCTGAACTTGCTCTGTGGAGCCCCAAAGCAAAATAAACAAGTTTACCACGCCAAAATCTCTGCATAGTAAAGGAACAATCAACAGAGTAAAGAGACAACTTGCAGATTTGGAGGAACATTTGCAAACCATTTATCTGATAAGGGGTTAGCATCTAAAATGTAGAAGCAATTAAAATGACTCAACAGTAAGAAGAGTTCAATTTAAAAGTGAAAAAATGATCTAAAGAGACATTTCTCAAAAGAAGAGATAAAAATGATCAACAGGTATATGAAAAATGCTTCACATCACCAATAACTGGGAAATGTATTAAAACCACCATGAATATTCACCTCGTATCTTAGAAGGCTATTATCAGAAAAGACACTGGGGCACAGACTCAAGCCTGCGGAGAGTGCGCGCTTGTGGATGAGGCGGTGGTTGTGGGGAAGATGCGAGGAACCAGTTACGGTGCTCAACAAGTACGACACCTCACCCACTGGAATTGGAGCTTTTCATTCAGGAATTGAAGTATGTGGTAGAGAATTTGCTTATGGTGGCCATCATCCTTTTTCTGGAATATTTGAAATTTCTCCTGAAATGCTTCCGAACTAGGAGAAACAGTTAAATTTACAGAAGCTGTTGTTTTAGGGAGGACTGACTTCCTAGAAGATGATATAGAAAAAGTTGTAGAAGAACTGGGAAAAGAATAGAAAGGCAATGCCTATCATTTGGTGCACAAAAATTGCAATTACTTTTGTTCAATTTGTCAGAAATACTTTGTGGGAAAGAGATTCTTTGCTGAATCGATTGACTTTCCTATTTCAGCTCCTGTACACCCTTTCTACAGAGCTGCCTCCAGAAGGAGTGGCTCACTCCTGCGGCCTTGCAGTCCAGCGTCAGCCAGAAGCTCCAGGATGAGCTGGAAGAAACAGAGAATGCTGCCGCATCTGCCACCATGGCGAGCACTGCAACGCGTTCCAGACCCGGGCGCCACACTCAGCTGTAAATATCTCCAAAGTCACACCTGCACAACTGTCTGGCAGCTGAATCTCACTAGGGAAAGGTAAAGAGAGTAAGCATGCTTTGGATATTTTGTGTGCAAAGATGGCTCGCCCCCAAATCCCAGTTTTTCAGCTCAGGATTATATTTGTAATAATAATAAAAAAATCACTTGGCACAGGAGGGAGAACTTTGTACAAAGCTGCCCTCTGTTTTTTTGGGGTTTTTTAACCCACTTGTAAATTTCGATTTATTTCTGTTCTATACAACCTCTGTTATGTTTACAGTATTTTATACTGCTGTTTACAAATCTTGCATGGATTTCTGCTGCCTGAAAGAAGAAAATCCTCATCTTCAGAAAGTAGGCAGGTACTCTTTGTACACTTCCTGACAGTTTGCAGAGCTGTGGCAGAAACAATAGGCACACAAAAAGGTACGTACACGTTATAGTTCTCATTGCCTGCATAAGAATTCTTTTTTAGATTTGTATTTTTTTGATACTATTTGGGGCACCATGATGCAGAGAACCAAACTGGCCTGCTGTGAAAGAGCACACACAGCCCTGAGGGCCTGGGACCCTGGGCCACATCCTCCTCCACTCCTCCCACTTCAAGTGGCACATCTCCCAAGGTGGCCATGGGACAGTTGGCTTCACCCCAGATATCTGTCCACCAAGCACGATGGTCGTCTTGTGTCAGTTTGGCCTTGATACCTACAATTCTATAATTAAGAATTTTTGTTGTTGAACATAGTCTTATAACTGACAAGTGTTTTTGCACACATTTGGGGAGGACTTCATTTTTATCTTAACAGGCAATAATTTTCTCACCACACAGGCTTTTGTTATTGGGATAGGAATACACTAAGTGATCGCCTTCGGAGTAGCAGAAGGAGATGACGTTCAGCCGCTTTTCACTGTTCAGGCTTTTTGACTATTCTATTTCCAGAAAGAAAAAGCCTTTACAAATTAACTCTCAGTTCTTTAGAGGATAGAGCACTTGCTTTAAGAGATGTGAGGAAAGGAATTTATGATCTTTATGAAATGTTGACTTGGTTCAGGTCTAAAAATGAGACTTAAAACCAAGCACTAAGGCTCTAACAGTCTAAATTGTTCACTAAAAGAAGAGTCCTAGCACCAAAAGCCAAATTAGTAGGAAGTGTCTTGACACATTTGACTTGGAATTTTTTAGTAATGTGAATTACAGTCTTTTCTAATCCTTGCAAACATGTGTTTTAAATGTGAGCAACTGGACCAAAGGAACAGCCATTAGTTAGACACTTCTAAATAGGTAAATAGGTAGGAACATTTGATCATTGCTTATCCACAATTCAACAAGTTAACATACAAATGGTTCTGTTATATTTACTGTCATCTGCAGCATTTGGAATTTAAGAATAGTGCAAAGAGTCTGGTCTATGGCCAATAATCACACTAAAAATTAGGACATAAAATTTGGGACATGTAACTGGGCATGGCAGCACATGCCTGTAATCTCAGCATTTGGGAGACTGACGCAGGAGGATCACTATAAGTTCAAGACCAACCTGAAATATATAGTGAGACCTTGTTTCAAAAAACCAAAAACAGAAACAGCCACTGTGTTCCCTTTTGCATGGCTGGCCCACCCTCAAATTGTAGGGTGTACTGCTTTTCTCCTTTTCTTGGCCCAAACTTGCTCTGCAGACCCTGTTTCTTTTCCTACATTTAATAAAACTTTGCTACCATTAAGACCAAAACAAGAAATTCTGGACACAGAATTCCTTGCAATCTAATTGTGATTGAGATTGAGAGAAAAAGAAATGTCTTTAGAAAAATCTCATTCAAGTCAGGTCCTTCTTTATAGTTTAAATTGAGAATGGATTTAATTAGCACTTAGCCTGCTTTTCCTTGCCCCACCAGGAAAGGAATCTAGTTCTTAACCTGATCTCTGTTTTAAAAAAATCTCATATCAGAAATCTGGTCATTAGCATACATATGATGGATGCAGTCAGATCCATGTTTTTATTGTTGTAATAACCAAGTGAAACATTTTTCCTGATGGGTTAAACAGTAATAATCATGTTAGAAGGTTACAAATTACTGCTGTTTTTAATGGCCATTGGGGTTGTTTGTTGGTTTCTGTTTTTTTCTTTTTACCCTAAGAAGGAGCATCAGCTTTGGAAAGTGTGACTTGTGGGATTGTTGAGAGTGGTGTCATCTTACACCACCTGATGCCTGAACTCCAGTCAACTATTGCTCTAACCCACAGCAATAGGGCAAGTTACCCATCAGCAGCATTTGTACAGAGCAGGGAATTCTGGTTTTAGTCAGTTGATAACATTGTGTGTATGAGGAGATTCAGCACCACACACAACTGCAGGACTGTTTCCATGGCTTCTTCCATTACAAAACTGGTAAATACACAGTCATTGCTTCAGGGTTCTAATCTGTGTGTCTTCTTACGGCTCCACATCTGTAAGATACCCTGTGAATTGGATACGTGCTATATTTCTTTAAAAAGCTGAGTTTTATTCAGCAAGTTGGTCATACTGCCATTGTACCCTCTTCTTTTCACTTGGTTTGACAGTAAGTTTGAAAGCTCAGTCATGTGGCTTTCATTATCTACTCAGTCTGTACACATACATCTTCGCTGTCCAAGGGTGTTACAGCTGTCAAAGAGTCCTCATGGACCTGAGGATCATTTCTTGTGAAGTTGAGTGCAAGTATACTGTCATTCATAGTGTTTATATAAAAATAGCAGAAATCTTCACTTTCTCTATCTTGATATAGCATTGGGCTATCGTGTTAAACCACTGATATACATCAATTATTTAAAGATACTTTTATTATATAAAAGACAAAATGTAACAAGTGCTGACAAGGATGTGGAAAAAGGGATGGCCTTTGTCATATCTGGTAAGACTATAGTGATAAAGCATACCAAAAACATTGGAAAGGTTCCTCAAAAAATTAAAAGGAGAACCACTATACAACCCAGCACTGCTACTTCGAGGTTATAAGGAAATAATATTGGTCTGTTGAAGAGATATCTGCACTTCTACATTCATTTCAGCATTATCTACAACAGCCCAGGTATGGAATGAACCTAAATGTTCACCAATGAATGAATGGATTTAAAGCACATACACTTGTACACAATGTTAATATAGCCAGTAAGTATAATTAATAACAAGGTATCATGTTCCTCTAAATTGTCAAGAGAATAGATTTGAAGTGTTCTAACAACAAAAATAATTTGAGACAATATTTTAATTAGTTTGATTTAGTCATTCTACACTCTATACATAGTTAAAATCTGTTGCATGGCATAAGAATATACCATATTTCTCAATTAAAATTAATAAACAGAAGTACCATTACAATAAATAAAAATGATAAAAGTTTAAAAACTTTCCTAAAACAAAAATAGTCCCTTAAAAAAACACATGGGCTAGTTAAAGTAGAGGTAACATAAAAACAGAAACAACTCTTTAAAATCAAGTGTTGGCCCAGTGCAATGGCTCACTCCTGCAACCCCAGCACTCAGGGCTGGGGGTCCAAGGCCAGCCTGGGCTACATAAGTGAAATCCTGTCTCAAATAAATAAATAAATAAACAAATAAATAAGTAAGCAGTACTTTTCAAGGGCACATATAGTTTTCTTTTAGGTTAGGATCAAAATGGAGATAGACATTATGACTGATGCATGCAACACTAGGTAAAATAAGTTTTTTAAATCCTGATTCTCTTCAAAGAAATAGAACGTATCCAACAGTTGGATACTAGGAAGTCTCTACCTGAAGTTAGCAATATCAAGTAGGAATTAGAGATTTCACAGGACTAAACATTAGTTTCGGAAAACAAAAATGAGAAAACAATGAACTTTAGTTCATAAAATTGGCGTACAATTTTCCAAATTTGGATTTTAAATGTAGTCAGGTAAAGGTTAAGGCAAGCCACAGTTTGGCTGGAAAATACAGCATCAAGGAAAAAAACAACACTAAAGAAGCAAAGTTAAATATAAAAGAATTATTTGAAGATGGGAAGAAAGGTGAGAGAGATGGCAGTTGGCTGCCCTGGAGGAGTAGGAAGAATATCTAAGTGAAATACTCATGGACCCTTTTTAGTTCCTTTTTATGTAGAACTAGTGCCTCCATCCATCCCCCACGGCCGCCCCTGAAAGTCATTGCTTTCTGATTTGTCTCTTGGTTGTCTTTGATCCTAACCTTGGCATATCTGCCTACTTTCCTTTGGGCCATTTGCTTTCTCTTGTCCCTTCTAATAGATAACGGCAGGGTGACTCAAGGTAATTTAGAGTTAATAATTAAGTAAAGGGCATATTTATTTATCTGATACAGCATAGTGATGCTAAAGTGAAAATATGCATGTGTCTTTTGTATATTAAATAAGAACCTATATAGGTGGCAGCCTCTTATCTCCCTTGCTTTCTATCAGGTATGTGAGAATGGACTGTTTTCCCTGATCATTCAAGTTTCTAGCTTCCTCCTGACTTTGTTAACTCTTTCTGATATATGCTCGTGGTTAGCTGTGTTACTTGTCCTGGCTCTCTCTGAAGAGCTTCTCTCCCTCCTTTGTCTCTCTGATTGCGCTAACTGCAGAGTCTGCCTGTACAGGCAGAAACTGCCTTCAGTAAAGTTTCTCATTAATTTCTTCAATAAAGCTCAGTGAGGTTCAATTTTATCCTGTTTTGAATTTTAACAGCAAGTTGTTATGAAATTTTTGGAAAATATGATAAAAGCTTATATTCTTTTTTTTTATTTTAAAAGTAAGAACGAAAACATTAGCAAACAGACACAAAGTACTGAATTACAGATAAGGTGACAGGGAATTAACAATGGCTGTTGTATTACATATTGATAATTTCAAAGTGTATGTTCAGGATAATGCTTATAGACATACAAGATTGATTAAACAACTAATCATTGATTGTTCCTTACAATAAAGCGACGTGAGACAATAGTGCAAACGTGTTAGCCATCCTGCATATATAAACACATACTTACATAGCTATCCCTTTCTTCCTTTTCTCCTTCCCCTTATCCCAGTTGCTCTTTACTTTTGAGCAGTTTCCTTTCACACCTCCTAATTTATATGCCCACTTTCAGGTTCTTACACTAATGATACAATATGCTCTTTCCACATGCACATCTGATTTATTTCACTTATGAGTATAGTCTCTAATTGTGACCATTTGCCTATAAAAGCCTCAAGTTTGTCTTTCTTTATAGCTGAATAATATTCCATTATGTAAAAATGCCACAGTTTTTTTTATCCAGTCCTCTGTGGATGGATATTTGGGTTGCTTCCATGATTTAGCTATTACAAATTGTGCTGCTATAAACATGGGTGTACATATATCATGGTAATATGGTGTTTTCAGATCTTCTGGGAAAATACCCAGAGGGGAATAGCTGGGTTGAATGGGACCTCTAGACCTAGTTTGCTGAGGAATCTCCAAACCGATCTCCACAGTGGTTTCAGTGTGTAAAAGGTATGGTTTCCTTAACCTGTACTGCATTCCCACCAGCAGTGCTGAAGAGTTCCTATTGCTCCACAGCCTCGCCAGCATTTGTTATTGGATGATTTATTGATGCTGGCCAATCTTACTGGGGTAAGATGAAATCTCAGTGTTGTTTTTATTGCATTTCTTGACTGACTAAAGATGTAGAACATTTTCTCGTATGTTTATTTGCCATTTGTATTTTTTTATCTGAGAAGTATGCATTCATCTCAGATGCCCATTTGTGGATTGGATCTTTGAATTTGGACAGGTTCATGGTTTTTAATGCTTTGTATGTTCTAGATAGAAGACCTTTGTCTGAGGGACAGCCAGCTAGGATTTTTTCCCAATTTGTGGGTTTTCTTTTTACTCTGCTGGTGATTTCTTTAGATGTGCAAAAACTTTTCAGTAAGATGAGGTCCCAGTTATTGATTCTTTGAAGTGTTTCCCTTGCAGTTTGATTTTTGTTCATGAAATCTCTACCTACTCTATGTCTTCAAAATTTTACCTGCTGTTTCTTCCAGTAGATTTAGTGTTTCTGTTTTAATATTGAGATCTGTGATCCATTTTGACTTGAGTTTGGTGCATGGTGATTAACTTGGGTCTATTTTCAGTCTTCTGCAAGAGGCAAGCCAATTTTTCCAGCACCATTTATTAAAGAGGCTATCTTTGTTCCAGTGAGCTTGTTTGGCCCCTTTGTCAAAGATTAGGTGGCTGAGTGTGTTTGTGGTTGTGGGTGTATCTTCCAGTCTGTTCCATTGATCCTCAGGTCTGTTTTTTAGCCAGTACCAGGTGTATTACAGTACCTTTGTAGTATAATTTCAGGTCAGGGATTGTGAATCCCCCTGACTTGTCCTTGTGGCCCAGAATTGCTTTTGCTATTCTAGGTCTCTTCTGGTTCCAGATGAATTTGAGGAATGTTTTCTCTAAATCTGTGAAGTATGCTGATGGTAGTTTAATGGGAATTGCATTGAATCTATACAACAATTTTGGTAGTATGGCCATTTTCACAATGTTGGTTCTTCCTAACCATGAGCAGGGAATGTTTTTCCATTTATTGAAATCCTCTTTGATCTCTTTCTTCAGAGTACTGTAGTTTTCATTGAATAAATCTTTGACATCCTTTGTTAGATTGATTCCTAAACATTTCAATTTCTTGTTTTTTTTTTAATATTTCAATTTCTTGGATGCTATTGTAAAAGATATGGTTTCCTTAATTTCTCTCTGTCTGTCTGTTGTTTGTGCATAGGAATGCTATTGATTTTTGGGTGTTAACTTTGGAAGGCAGCTATGCTCACCACTATACCACCAACACACAGTAGGAGTGTTGACTTTGTATCCAGCTACTCTGCTGAATTTGTCTATTAATTCCACGAGTCTTCTTGTGGAGTTTTTGGGGTCTTCCATGTAAAGTATCGTGTCATCTGCAAATAGTGAAAGTTTTACTTCTTCCTTTCCTATCTTTATTCCTTTTATCTCTCTCTCTTGTCTAATTGTTCTGGCTAATGCTTCCAGAACTATGTTGAACACAAGTGGTGACAGTGGACATCCTTGTCTTGTTCCTGGGTTTAAAATGAAAGCTTTCAGTTTTTGTCCATTTAGTATGATGATTACTATTGGTTTGTCATAGATGGCTTTGACCAGATTGAGGTAAAGGCCATCTATTCTTATTTTTTCTAGGGTGTTTAACATGAATGCATGTTGGGCTTTATGAAAAGCTTTTTCCGCATCTATTGAGATGATCATGTGGTTTTCATCTTTGGCTCTATTGATACAATGTATTACATTAATTGATTTGCAAATATCGAACCATCCCTGCATTACTGGAATGAATCCAACTTGGTCATGGGTAAGGATGAGCCTAAGGAAGGGAGTCCACTTAGGAGTAAGGTCAAGCCTGGGGGAGGGAGCCCACTGAGGGGTAAGGATGAGCTTAGGGAAGGGAGCTCCCTTAGGGGTTAGGCGGAGCCTGGGGAAGCGAGCTGGCTGAATGGTAAGGCAAAGCCTGGGGAAGGGAGCCTGCACAGGGGTAAGGCTGAGCCTGGGGAAGGGAGCCTATTTAGGATTAAGACAGAGCCTGGGTAAGGGAGCCTGCTTAGGGGAAAGTGCGAGCCTGGAAAGGTAGCCGGTATAGGGGTAAGGCAAAGCCTGGGGAATTGCGTCCGCTTAGTGGTAAGGCCCAGACCGGGGAAGGGAGCTCAATTAGGGCTAAGTGCGAGACTGGGGAAGGGAGCCTGCTTAGGTATAAGGCCGAGCTTGGCGAATGGATGCTGCTTATTGGAAAAGCCAAGGCTGGGAAGGGGGCCCATTGAAGGACAAGGCCCACCCTCGGGAAGGGAGCCCACTGAGGGGTAGGGCCGAGCCTGGGGAAGGGATCCTGCTGAGGGGTAAGGCCCATTTGGGGATGGGAGCCAGCTTGGGGTAAGGCAGAGCCTGGGGAAGGGAGCCCGTATAGGGGTAAGCAAAACCTTGGAAAGTGTGTTTGCTTAGTGGTAAGGCCTAGACTGGAGAAGGGAGCCCTCTTATGTGTAAGGCCGAGCTTGGAGAATGGAGGCTGCTTAGTGGAAAAGCTGAGACCGGGGAAGGGAGCCCGCGTACCTGGGGAAGGGAGCTAAGTGGTAAGGCAGAGCCTGGGGAAGGGAGTGTGCTAAGGGATAAGGCCAAGCCTTTGGAATGGACCTGCTTAGGGTTAAGGCCCAGCCTGGGGAAGGGAGATCGCTTAGGGGTAAGTCCAAGCTTGGGGAAGGCAGCTTGTATAGGGATAAGGCAATGCCTGGCGTAGCAAAGCAATAGAAGACAGTAGAACAACTGTTGGGCTATCCTGTATATACATACATACATGATTTCCCCTTCTTTCCCTTCTCCTCAAAAAGAAAATTTGAGTTAGTGCAGCATAATCTGCTAGGTTTTCTGATTTTCCAAATTCTCTGAGCTTTTCAGTGCCTTTGAGGTATTTGCAATTCTATAAATTATAGATCACTATGGGTAACATAAGTAACTCCTGTCTAAAGACATGCAAATTTCTGGTACAGGTAAAATTGCTTTCTGTTCTGCCACTTCCCATCAAGAAGTCAGTTGTGAATCTAGAATCAAATCAATGTCAGTGTTCCTTGTTGCTTACACTGTGGTTCTTTAAAGTCTCCATATAACTCATTTTACTGACTTCCACATTAATAAGTGAGTTTAGTAAAAGCCTTAGACAAGTCTTCATTCCATACTTGTCATGATTTACCATCTTTTAAACAATGTTCCTTTAATATTACTAAAAATGTAATTTCTGAGATCCATGTTAGATCTACTGAATCAATATCTCAGTCTAAAGGCCCAAGAATCTTTCTTGTTAATAAGTTCATCAGTGACTTTTGAACATACAAATGTGTAATAACCACTGAGTTCTATTGATTGTCCCTAAGGGGTTTATAAATTATTGTATTTGTATTTATAATTCCACTCTTACCAAAACAAACTTTTATTTGCAAAAATTGCAGCCAGTAATGGGTAGATTGATTTTTTAAAAAACCTTCAGTTGAAAGAATCATAAAATGTATTACAGATATAACTTTAAAATTTAACATAAAATACATGTATAAGTAAATCAAATTTGCCAATTTTGACTGATACAGGGTCAAGGCCTTGAAAGTATTCACTGACTGGAGTTTCTTCCAGAAGCCAAGCTCAGGATGTCATCAATTTCTAGTTCATTTTCAGTGAAGTGAAAACTGGATCAGAGCAACATGAGAGCTGAATCCTTGATTTTACAATGTTCCCCATTTATTTCCAGTTGTCTTGCTTATGATTAACCTGACAGCAATCATTCCAGTGTCTCATCTTTCCAACAGATACAGCTTTTTCATGGAAATAACAACTATACTATTTTGTACTCATTCTCTCAGTTTAAGCAGCATTTGATAAGATTTTATAATTCCAATAACAAGAAAAATAGGGTAAACATACTTGTTTGGGAACAAAAGCAAGTGCCTCTCAAACAAGCTACCAGTAATGTGATAGAAGCAGAAAATGCAAGGATATTCAAGATCCCTAGAGAGAAAGTTTACCTTGGTCACCCATCAGTAGATTGCACAGAATGCCGGAGAGTATTGGTAAATGAGGCAGATCAATTAAGTGGGTCAATGAAGGTACCATTGGCTGCTTTTTAGTTTTGCTTTATAATTTATTGTCTTGGTTACTTTTCTCTCATTGCTGAGACAAAATGCCTGATGCCAAAAGTTAAGGAAGTAAAGGTTTATTTAGCTCACTGTTTATGGAGCTTTCTGTCCACACTCAGTTGGCTCCAAGGCAGAGTGGCACATGGCACAGGGCAACTGTTCATGGTGGCAGAAGATAGCAAAAGCAACAAGAGTAAAACGGGAAAAGTGTCAGTGGCAAGTAGCCTCTTCCTCTCCCTTACATATGCAAACTATCTGCCCAAGGGCAGATGTAGTATTCATACTCATAATCCCAGCATTGGATCATGGATCAATCATAAACTCTAAAAGCCCACCCCATGACTGCATGAGGCTTTGGGGGCATTCAGATATAAACCATAACATTTGTGAAGAAAATATTCTAGAATAGGGCTAATTATTTAGGAAAAGGACCAGATGGCAAATATTTTAGACTATTATGTGATTTCTGTG
This sequence comes from Dinomys branickii, assembly GCA_004027595.1. NCBI lineage: Eukaryota > Metazoa > Chordata > Mammalia > Rodentia > Dinomyidae > Dinomys > Dinomys branickii. Next base: position 35,348 of record PVLD010007629.1, on the reverse strand, counting down.
GCAAATATTTACCTCTGCCACTGTAATAGGAAAGTACTACAAATGATGGACAATATCCAATAAAATTTGATTTACAAATAGAGGCATCTGATCTGAGAGTGATGCTTGGATCTTGCTCTTTTTACTCTATTTTCTTAGCAGTTCCCAACCTCTTTAACCACTAAGAATTACTTTTAATATTCTTCCTCCTTCACAATAGGTTTTGAAAATCTTAAAACAACATAAAACATATATATATATATATATATATATATATATATTATCATTTTGTTGGCCAATTTCAGTTTAAACCATAATATACAAACTATACATTAGATCAGTTTGAGATAGCCAGTATCACTATACCCTGCTGACATAATTCTGGATAATAATCAAGAAATCCAGTCAACTGTTTAAAAAATCTGTGCATATTTATCTAAGATAAAAGTACAATTTGTTGAGATTTTTAAAATACCAAGTATTGTAGAGGATGGGAATTCTTAACATAATTTTTAAGATAGAATAGTTTTGGCCTTAGTACAAGCCTCAAAATGTGTCTTGAGAAACATTCTGGAGGAGTTCTAAAAAGTTAACTTTACAACCACCTAGGACCCTGCCTGAGTTGTTTCATCCCTTCCCTGGCCCTCGATAAACATTGTAACCATAAGGGAAATGAATGGTTATCTATACGGGGACATATAGAACAGAGTACAGAAAGTATGTATCATTGTGGTTGGGCTCATGACCAGGGCCTAACCCAGTCACGTGAGACAAGGAAAACCTGTGGCCAGGGCTACAACATTCCAATCTATTACCATTCCAATCTGAAACAATAAATGTATATAAAGTAGAAACAAAGGCAGGCAGGGGCCCCATGTTCCTGACCTGCTAGTCAGTGATGTATGGTGACCAGTCTAAAATTAATAAACTCGGCTTGTACTAAATAGAGTTATTTGGTTTTCTGTAGAGTCTAGCCCATTTTTGCAGTTACAGTATAGTTTTTGGACATCCCTACACTTGACTCTTTACTATGATTCGTAAGATGTAGGGAAAACTAGACTGGAAACTGTACTACTAAACACATAAATGAACAAACCAACCAAAACAAAGATAAGGAGAGAAAAGGAAAACCGTATCTAATCATGGTAAATTAATCAAGCTGTATTTCTTTAACAAATTTATCTACTGAGGGAGGACATTTTATTAATAAAAATATCAATGTGGGTTCATACTGACCGTAAGATTTTATTTTAGCCCATTCACTGTATTGCCAATGTCATCCTAAAATACTCAGAACTTCCAGCCTAATTCTGTGAATAATTCAGCTAGCAGACACCTCTTCCTGCCCTTTAATAGAAGAATGGCGCTGGGAATTAAAATCATTACAAGATAAAAGCTTCTTCCCCCTTCTAAGGAGTGGGGTTCTGTTGTCTGGCTTCAGTGAAACAGAAAAATGAATATTCTTAGCCCACCAGCGCCCTTTCTCATGTGTCTATTAATGTCTACCAGCTGCTATAGGCTTAGCTGTATTTCTTCAATTCTTCCTTTTACTGTCATAAGTTCTTATCTACTCTTTTCATATCAGAGTTGTATGTTTCTGATTTTTTCTTTTCGTCTAAAAAACTAAACAAAATTGTACTAAATTAGTGCAGTTGGCCTGAACTCTGTTTAGTTCTACCTGACTCTCCAGTTTCATTCCTTCTGCTCTCAAACTTAAATCTCTTATAAGCCTATTTGAGGGGGGCAGAAGAAAGTATAGTATGCACGTCTCAAAATAGTTTTATTCCTTGCTTTGATAAAATATACTAGAGCCACACACAGGAGTGATAGTGAGCCCTGGTGAACTTCAGGAGCCTCAGTGAGCCTCAACCTGGCCCCACAAGATCACAGGAGAGACACTGAGCCCTGAGGAACTTTGAGAGCCTCTGTGAGTCAACCCCACCCTCAACATCATGGGAGCAATTCGGAGCCCTGCTGAGCATCAGGAGCCTCAGTGGGCCACACCCCACTGAGGTAACTTCAGTAACTTCAAAAATGTCAAAATAGAGGAGCACATTGCAATCTCAGGCCTCCAGTCCATCCAGAACAAGTACAGCAGACACTGACATAGAAGAATTTGGGTCACACACCTGAAATTTCTGAAATGATAGCAACTGAAGTAAAAAACAACTCCATCAGGCTATAGAAGAAATCATATCAGAAATAATCTCTCAGGTTAAAAAAGAGAAATGACAACAATGATGAAACAATTGCTCAGCACATCAAAAGAAGATGTCGATAAAAAAATAGAGGAACATAGAAAAATATGGCAATCTTATAATTAACAATACAGGAAAGAATCAGAATGCATGAAACAGACGCAGAGATATCCAGGAAATTAAAAATACCATTACAAGCTGGCAAAAATTCCTTGAATGAAACTGAAGATAGACATTCAGATCTTGAAGAAAGCATTGCAACTAGCCATCGTGAAAGGACAGATCTCTTAAAAATAACAAAATTCTGGACCAGGCATATAACACAGTGGCACAAAAGATCACCTTTAAAGGAAAGCCCCCAGAAGCACAGCAAATTTCTCAACACAAACCATCAAGTCAAGAAGAGCTTGGAAGCTGGGTGTGGTGGTGCACGCCTGTAATCCCAGCACTCAGGAGGCTGAGACAGGGGATCTTTACAAGTTCAAGAGGAGCCTGGACTACAAAGTGAGCTCAAGGCCTGCCTGAACTGCATGGTGAGACTCTGTCTCAAAAAGACAAAAAAAAAAAAAAAAAAAGAGGAGCTTGGAGTGAAGTATCTAAGTCCAAAAACAAAACAACTTCTGACCCAGATTATTATACCCTGCAAAACTATCCTTCAAAATTGATGGAGAAATAAGATATTTCCAAGACAAAGAACCGAAGAAATTCATGACCACAAAACCATCCCACAAAGAGTACTAAAAGATATTCTAGAAAGAGATAAAAAATGACCACAATTTCAAGAACAACAATAGGAAGGAACCACCGAGAAGAGCAAACAATTAAACAGAGGGGAAAAGTAGAGAACTAACAGCAGGAAAATAACATGACAAAGATAAGCCAATACATACCAGTTACAATCACTAATGTAAATGGTTTCAATTTACTAATCAAAAAAAGACTGGCAGAGTAGATCAGAAAGCAAAATCCAATGATATGCTGTATACAAGAAACACATGTAACTCAAAAGGAAACGCATAGACTGAAAGTCAAAGGATGGAAAACAACACTGCATGCAAGAGAAACCCAGAAAAAAGCAGGGGTAGCTATTCTGTTTGCAGACAATGTGAACTTCAAACCAAGAATGATCAAAAGAGATTTTTTAAAAAAGTCACTACATACTTGTTAAGGGAAAACTGTAAAAGGAAGAGGAAACAATCATAAATATCCATGCACCATATTATCAGACATAGTTCAATGAAACTGTAAGTTATTGACAGAAGAAATTGCAAAAACTACATAAGCACACGGAAATTAAATAACCCTGTCTTGGTTTCTTTTTTCTCATTGCTGGGACAAAATACCCAACACCCAAAATTAAGGAAGGAAAGGTTTATTTAGCTTACAGTTTGTGGAGGTTTCAGTCCATACTCAGCTGGCTGTGAGGCAGAGTGGCACAGGGCAGAGGCTACAGTTCATGGTGGTGGAGCACAGCAAAGCAACAAGAGCAAAAACGGAGGAATGGCGGCAAGCTGCCTCTTTCTCTCTCTTACATATACAAACTATCAGCCCTAGGGCAGATATAGCTCTCACACCCATAATCCCAGCATTGGATAGATCGGTCATGAAATTTAAAAGCCCGCCTCATAACTGCATGAGAACTTGGGGGGACATGCAGACACAAACCGTAACAGCATCCTTCTGAACAATGAATGGGTCACACATTAAATTAAAGAAGAAATTAAACAACATCTACAATCAAATGAAAATGCAGATCCAACTTGGAAGAACCTCTTTGATGCAAAGAAAGCAGTCCTGAGAGGGAAATTTATAGCAGTGAATTCCCACATCAGGAGAACAGAGCAAGCACAAATTAAAAACCTAATGCAGCACCTCAAGTTTCTAGAAAAAGAAGAGCACGTCAAGCCCAAGGTCCAAACAAGGCAGGAAATTATAAAGAACAGAGCAGAAGTTAACACAATGGAGAGTAAGAAAACAATACAGGGGCTGGGGATATAGCTCAGTGGAATAAGTGCCCGCCTGGCAAGCACAAGGTCCTGAGTTCAATCCCCCGTACTGCAAAAAAAAAACAAAAAACAAAAAACAAAGAATTAATGAATCAAAGAGTTAGTTCTCTGAAATAAAATTGATAAACCCCTTACCAACCTTATCAAAAAAAGGAAAGAAAAAACTAAAATTCATGTTGATACAGGAAAATAAATCTCCCAACCTGACTGATATCAGATGAGTTCGTGTTCTCTAAAACCGAAGAATGAATTTTAGGAACAACGGAGGTTAAGAGCAGAATATATTTATTGAGAGAAAGAAAGCTTCTATCCAAGAGAAGGGCAGAAGGGGGACCCGAGTGGGTTACCCACAACTCTGTCTTTTTTAGGGACTTTATAGGGAAAAACCATGAGGTGAGGCGGGTCCAAGGTAGGGGAAATGGACAACACTATGGTCTACCAATAAGATTACAGGCATAATTGTCCAGGTAAGACTGAGTGGACTGAGATCAAATGGGGAAGCGAGTCACGGAGCAAGCGGGCATGAATGCAGAGCTGGGCTTTTTCTGTGGGAGGTCAGGCCAGTGATTATGGTGTGAGTGCTACACCTGCCCTGGGGAAGGTAGTTTGCATACAATGTAACAGAGAGAAAGAGGTTCTTGCAAGTTGGATCTGCATTTTCATTTGATTGTAGATGTTGTTTAATTTCTTGTTTAATTTAATGTGTGACCCATTTGTTGTTCAGAAGGGTGTTGTTATGGTTTGTGTCTGCACATAGTGTATTGACAACTGGTGGTCAACTTATAACCCCCGGTTGAACTGAGTAATCATGGTTCTGGGTATGGGAGGCCCAGCTGTGGATTGTTGCCAGCAGCATAAGAGGCAGAACAAGAGAAGTGTGGCTGTTGGGAGCTGGTAGAAGCTATAAGGAGCTGTTGGTTGTTTTGGAGGAGCTTGTCATGCTGACCTCTTTGACACTGAGAATGGCTTTGGTTCACTTTGGGTGAGCTCTGGCCCTCAGTTTGAGCATCACTTCCTGGCTCCAGAGGGGGAAGATGGTACACTGCCAGTCTCCGGGAGAAGCTTGCTGCATTGGCTTTCCTGACAGGAACTCAAGCCATCTTGATCACTGGAGGAGCTCAGGACCTCACTGTTGCTGAGGATGGCTGTGGTACCTTTCAGGGGAGCTCTGGTTCTTCTGAGTGTTGCTTCCTGGCTCCAGTGCAGATCCCTTAGCTTGCTGGCACAGATCCTTCATCCCACTAACACAGACTTTCTAGATTCCACCACTGACATTTGGGCTTTGCCAGCACATATTCGTAAAACAGGCCTGCATGTGATATTATTACAGGCTCTAGGCTTCCAGGTGGACTTGTGGGAGGCATTGTTATGAGCTGTAGGTCTTCAGCTGGACTCATGCAGGACATTTACATGGGATCCAGGCCCTCAGCTGGATTCCTTGGACAGATTTCCCACACTCCTTTGTATATCATTCTTTGAGTGACTATTATAAATAACCTTATAAAAGCTGTATCCTGTATTGTATTGTTTCCCTTGCAAAATTTCCTCCAAGCCAAACACACTGCCACTCCTCCTCCTCTCCTTTTGCTCTTGTTGCTTATGTTGTTTTCCCCACCATGAACTATTGCCCTCTGCATTGTGCCACCCTGCCTTGGAGCCAGCCAAGTGTGGATTGAAATCTGCACAATCTATGAGCTAAATAAACCTTTCCTTCCTTAATTTTGGGTGTCAAATATTTTGCCTCAGCAAGGAGAGAAAAGTAACCAAGACAATTACCAAGGCCAAATGAAGAAGATATAAAAATCCTGAAAACTCAATATCAGTTAATGCAATTAAAAATGTAATAAAAAGACCAACAAAGAAAAACCCAGGTCCTGATGGATTCACAGCTGAATTCTACAAGAAATTTATAGAAGATTTCATGCCAATACACCACAAACTCTTTAACAAACTTGAAAGGGAAGAAATTCTCTCTAACTCATTCCTGAAGGCAAGCACCACCTGTTGGGAGCTGCTGGAGCTGGAAAATACATGAGCAGGATGAAGCCAGCCTGAGAACATGGGAATTCCTTGAAACACACAAACGAGCAGTTGTAACTTTTTAACTGATTGCTGGGTAGCAAGGTGGAAATTAACCAAACTCTCAAGGGTATAAACAAACACTCTACTTTTTTTTAGGCAGTTCCCCTTCTCTGCTCAGGTGAGAAGACCTCCTGATATCAGCTTTTTGTCTCTTGTCTATTTTTCCCCTCATTGTCACTCCAATCCTTCCCCAGGGTACAGCAAAAACACAATGGACCTTTACAACCACCTTGATACCAAAACCAGAGAAAGACCCAACCAAACAAGAGAACTACAGGCCAATCTCCCAAATGAACATAGACCCAAATATCCTCAATAAGATACTAGGAAACAGAGTGCAGCAAATCATCAAGAAGATTATACATCATGACTGGAATTCATTCCAGGAATGCAGGGATGGCTCAATATACACAGATCAAGAAATGCAATACACTATGACAAAGAACCAAAGACAAAAATCACATAATCATCTCAATAGATGCAGAAAAAGCTTTTGATAAAGTCCAACACTCATTCATGTTAAAAAACTACAGAAAATCAGAACAGATGATCTTTACCTCACTCTGAACAAAGCCAACTATGACAAACCAACAGCCAACATCATACTAAATGGACAAAAACTGAAAGCTTTCACTTTAAAATCAGGAACAAGATAAGGATGTCCACTGTTACCACTCCTGTTAAATATAGTGCTGGCAACATTAGCCAGAGCAATTAGACAAGAGATAAAAATAAAAGGGCCAAGGATAGGAAAGGAAGCAGTGAAATTATCATTATTCACAGAACACATGAGACTCTACATGGAAGACCTCAAAACCTCCACCAAAAGACTTGTACATTTAATAATCAAATTCACTAGTGTAGCTGGATTCAAATTCAACACTCAAAAAGCAATACCATTCTTGTAGACAAACAACAAACACACAGAGAAAAATTAGTGAAACCACACCTTTCACAGTACTATCCAAAAAAAAATAGGAATCACTCTAACAAGGGAAGTAAAGAATCTATTCACTGAAAATTGCGTGTTCTAAAAAAAGATATTGAAGAGGATTTCAGAAAATGGAAAGATATTCCTTGCTCATGGATAGGAAGAACTAACATTGTGAAAATGGCGAAACTCCCAAAACTGTTATGCAGATTTAATGCAATCCCAATTAAAATACCATTGTTGTACCTCACAGACCGAGAGAAAACATTCCTAATATTCACCTGGAACCAGAAGAGATCTAGAATAGCAAGAGCAATCCTGGCAACAAAGGAAAGGCAGGAGGCATCACAATCCCTGACTTGAAATTATACTACAAAGCTACTGTGATAAAATCAACATGGTACTGACAAAAAAAAAAAACAAAACAAAACAAAAAACAAACCAGATTTGAAGATCAAGGGAAGAGACTAGAAAATTCAGCCACAACCACAAACACACTTAGCCACATTATCTTTGACAAAGGGGCCAAATAGGTTCACTGGAAGAAAGATCACATCTTTAATAAGTGGTGCTGAAAAAACTGGCTTTCCACATGTTGAAGACTAAAACTAGACCCATGTCGATCACCATGTCTATGCACTAAACTAAAATCAAAATGAATCAAGGATCTAAATATTAAAGCAGAGACACAATCTACTAGAAGAGAAAGTAGGTAAGAGTCTTGAAGACATTGGGGTAGGCAGAGAGTTCACGAACAAAAGCCTAACTGCAGGGGAAACACTTCAAAGAATCAACCACTGAGCTCTCATCCTATTAAAAAGTTTTAGCACATGAAAAGAAATCACCAACAAAATAAAAACGAAACCCAAGAATAGGGAAAAAATTTAGCAAACTGCCCCTCAGACAAAGGTTATCTATCCAGAACATATAAAGAATTTTTAAAAATCAAGCTCCTAAAATTCAAAGACCCAATCCAAAAATGGGCATCTGAGATGCATACACACTTATCAGATAAACAAATACTAATGGTGAATAAATATATGAAAAATGCTCAACATCATTAGTCATTCAAAAAATGCAAATTAAAACAACACTGAGATTCCATCTTACCCCAGAAAGAATGGCAATCACCAAGAAATCAAACAATAACAAATGCTGGAGAGGCTGTGGGGGAAAAAGGAACCCTACTTCACTGCTGGTAAATCGGTGAAACCACTGAGGAAATCAGGTTGGAGATTCCTCATAAAACTAGGATTAGAAGTCCCACTGAACCAGCTACTTCCCTTCTGAGTATTTTCCCAGAAGAATTAAAAACATCGTACCACAGCAATATATGTGCACCCATGTTTATAACAGCACAAGTTAGCTAAATCTTGGAAACAACCCAAATGTCCATCAACTGAGGAACGGGTAAAAAAGATGTGGTATTTTTATACAATGGGATATTACTTAGCTATAAAAAAAGATAAACTCGAGACTTTCGTAGGTAAATGGATGCAACTAGAGACCACACCCAGAAGTGAAATAAATCTGACCCACATGTGTAAAAGTCATATTGTCTCCCTGGTGTAGGAACCTGAAAGAGTAAGTAAAACTCAAAATGTACAGTAGATGACATGAAAGGGAAAGAAATTGCTCAAAGGAAGGAACAACTGCAGTGAGGGAAACAAAAAGAAAGAAGGAAAGCAAAATATACATATATATATATATATATATATATATATATATATTTTATTTTAAAGACAAAAGAACGGAGACATATAAACTAGAATAACACAAAAACAATACAGCAATACAGGAAATACAAAATTATAGAGAAGATAGTAGGGAATTAGCATGGATGCTGTATTACCTAATGTTATCTTCACATTTGTTACTCAGTTATACAGATGATGGCTCATTCATTTAATCCATTTTCTCCACCCTCATCTCCATTGTTCTACAGTCCAATCAGTAGTCTTCCCTCTGATAATAACTGTACTTTTTGGTTTATTTACTTCCTCAGGCTGTCACATTGGGAAGAGACATGGCTGCTTCAAATTATGCTGTAACAAACATTGGTGTACACAAATTGCTATGGCAGGAAGTGAAAAAGATAGGCAGGGAACCAAGTTCATTATGGCCAAGCCCCCACTGACAAGCCCTTAAGGCCATCGGGGGTCCAGTTGAGCAGGCGGGGTTACTCAGCAAACTGCCAGGCTCCGCTTCTGCACAGCACATCCAGAGGCCCAGTTGAGTCCACAGGGTCACCCTCGTGGACCTCCAGGCTCTGCCCTGCTGCTGCGCTGCCAGAGGCCCAGTACAGGTCTTCAAGGTTCTCATGTAGCCTGGAGGGAGCCCCCTCGCCCCACAGGCTGCTGAGTTCCCCATCAAGGCCCCCAGGGAACCCTCATAGACCACTAGCATCTCCCTGCAGGCTACCTATGACTCTTTGGAAGCTAACTCCACCCAGCTAGAGAACCGGGTCTGCCCCCTAGTTCCAGGTCTTCACCTCCTCCCACCTCTTGATCTCCAGTGTTGCCACTCCCTGCCCCTTGCAGTTGGGCATTGGGCACACTTACGATGCTGGGCACAGGTGGTGTGAGGTCTCCCCCACCTGTGCTCACTGTGGTAAGTCCAGAGTGTGTACTAAGTTTAGTTATTAGTTCTAGGAGAGAATTGGAGGATTTTCTCAGGTCTGCTGGGTAGAGTATGTTGTTGTCTCTCAGATTCCAGGACTGCTGCTTTTCATGTAATTTGTCACTATGGGTTTATACAAGGTTCATATATGCAAGCAGTATGAAGTCTCTCTTGGTGCTCATATTAGTAGTTTAGGGTGAGTCCTGAAGCCCGTGGATTCAGCCTGTTGCTGTCAGGGACACATGTTGAGTGCTCGGGTCACCAAGACTCAAGGTGCTCAGAGAGGGAGTTCAGGGTGGGAGCTGAAGCCCAGTAACTCAGCTCGTGCTTCCTGCCTGGTGCTGGAGTGAGAAGGGCATGGGGCTGTGTGACCCACATCCATTTGCAGCTCTCTCTTACTGTTGTGCTCCAGTTCCCATTTGTTCTTTGGATGGATCCCTGGGAGTTGCTGTGGCCCTGGGGTCACTGCCACTGCTCTCTGCTGCTCTCTGCTGGTAGTTGCTCACACAGTGGAGAGGCAGGAGACCACAACCTCGGGGCATGCATAGAGCTAGGTGTGGTGAGCTGTGTACTGGTTGCTTTGACTCCACCTTGCCTCAGGGCCCTGATTAGAAAGGTTGCTGCAGAGTGGGGATTCTGTTTTAATGGCTGTTGTAACTTCTCATCCTCACACTGGGTTCAAAAACACCTCCCGATGGCCGCTGCCTGTCCCCCAGGGTTGCACCCTTTACACTCCGGTCCTGGACCGGCTCTTGGAACTCCACTCTCCCTTGGCCAAGTTGGGGGGCTCCTGTGAGCACGGGCCTCTGAAGCTGAAGCTGCAAGTGCTGGAATGAGGGAGCAGACTCAGGGTGTGTTTGGAGTGGTGATTCCCTCCTTCTCCATCTCCTCTTCCTCCAACTGTGTCATGGTGGCCCTCAGAGTCTTTCCTTCAGGAGAGGTCTTGTTTGCTCTTTCTGAGGGCTTCAGTTCTCATTTCAGACCCTTCCTGGGTCCAGGGGACCCATTTTTCTCCTTCCTGTCTTTCTCATGTTGCTATATAACAGTGTCGATCCTCCAGGAGGCTCTTTCTCTGCTGCTTACCAGGTCGCCGTCTTCCTGGAAGTCCTATATATGTATGGATAGCTGGGGTAACTGCATTACTGATGTCTGATGGTTTATTGAAAGAAACAGTTAACGCTTAAATTTTTTTATATTTTCACCTATTTTGCATGCTTATATCTGGTAATCTGAGCAACTGATTTGAAGACAACAATGTGCAATAGAACAACCATTGGTGAATTCCTACCATTTTGTCTAGTGAAACTCTATATTATCTCTAATGTTTTATTTAATAATATTTTTAATTGTTTTTAATGGTTTGAACAATCTTCTGTTCTTACATCTGGTGATCTGAGCAACTTCATTGGAGATAACAATATGTAATACAACAAGCACTGTTAATTCCTATCATTTTGTTTTGAAACCCTGTATCATTTTTAGTGTTCTTCCTTCATTTTGTTTGTGTGATGTTGGTATGTTGCTATTGTTCTTTCTTGTACTACTCTCTTTAAAATAAGTTATGAGTCAAAATATGGCTCAAAAATTTATGCCTTTGCAGATGTGAATACTTATTATGCTTTCAATATAGATGTTTATCCTGGAACTCAGCTATCAGGCCATTATTTATATAGTAATAAACTGAATTGTGTTGTTCCCATCTCCCAAACTAATTAGAATGTAACATTTGACAATTGATTTACTAGTTTCCTATTGATGTTACATTTGCATACAGAACACAAGTTGACCAGCACAGGGACTATATGCAGGAATAAAGCAGAAATTCCAAATGAAGTGTTGCAATTTTAAAACAGAGAATTGTATAGCACAATCTTTGGGTTCGGAAAGATGTAACATTGGTTTTGTATATGGCAAAGAAAAACAATTTGTACTGCTGATGTCAACACTACACCATGATGGAAATACTGACCGGGAAACTTTGACAAAATGGAAGCCTGAGATGAAAGCTTCCTACAACAAAAATAAAGGTGAGCAGCAACTATGATGTTATTTGAAACAAAAAGCATTGGCCAATGGTTTTGTTTTACTCAATCCTAAATATGTGAGGCATAAACAGTTTCTTAGTTTACAGAAGAAATAACAAGTGCAAAATATCATGCAGAAATTTTCTTAGAGGATTGGAACTGCAGCTCATAGGAGACCATTTACAGCAGTGGAAAAACAAGATGTTTCTGTCCAGGAAAGTATGCAAAACATTGTGAAGACCCTGGTGAGCTGACAGGTGAACAGGTAGGTGCAGCATCACAAAGACCTACTATGACAACAGGAAAACCAGAGAGATAGCGACTGTGCCCTACAAGAAGGTACAGGAAAACAAAACACATGTGCTATCAACGTAAGTGATGTTTGTGTATGTAACATATAGCTGTCGTGTAAAGACTGCCTCGGTTGTGATAGTTGAACCAAAATTTATTTCTGTGGTAGACTTTTGTCTTTACATTGTAGTTCACATAGGTTTTTACTTTCAATGTTATGTTTTAGGTACACAACTGATGTGAAAATTCTGTTGTTTATTCTAAATGCATATTACATATTAAGAATTACTTTATTCATATTTTATGTTCCTGTTAACTATATACTACATAATATAATAATAATAACCTCCTCACAAAACAGCAAGATCACTAAGATGTCAAGTACATCCTACAAAAAGATCAGGAAAGCAAAAGACATGTGCTGTCAGTGTGAGCCATAGGTGTATACGGAATGTGCTATTGTCATGTGTGCAGACTGCCTTGGGTGTGATAATTGAAGTGTTTTGTAAAGTGCTACTGGTATTTTCATTGCATTTCATATAAGAATTTATTTGTGTTTTTCTTTTTTAGACTTAGTATACAAAAGTCCATGTTGAAAACTTCCATGCTTTTTTATAACTGCTCAATAAATATTAAAAATTCAGTTTTTTCTATTGATTATTGTTTAGTATAAGACACATAAAATTAAAATAATTCATGAATAGAAATATTCCGAAAAGAAATAAACGTGGGTCTAACAAACCCATGTTTATGTGCCTTGATGACAAAATGATCCCTAGTTCTGGGACAGTTTGGATTAGGCTGTCTCCCCAGGGCCAGTCACAACCGTTAGAACTTGCGCGCCACCAGAGGGCGCATCCAACCCCCGCAGCTTCCGGAAGTTCACCAAGAGGGAAGGTGTAAAGACTGACATAGTTAGACCCAAAGCAGCTGCCGTACCCCCCCCCCCGCAAGTAAACAGGAAATAGAAGCGGTGTTTGGGAACTCAGGGTCTGGAACGGCGAAGGGGACGGACTTCTGAGATTGCTCTTCCGGAGCCCGCGCCCTTTTTGTGTCTGGTCTAGACCCCTCGTCCTGGCCGGCGGCCGGCTCCGTGCAGAAGTTTCGTGGGAAGCATGGCTGAATACTCCAACGTAAAGTCCACCAAGCTCGGGCTCAAAGGAATAAAAGCCAGAAGGCGAGAGCCGAGGAGCGGCAAGCGGCTCCTCCTCCTTGCGCCGCCCGGCTGCTCACCACGCACGCGCGGGGAGGTCGACCGTTGTGCCTGAACGTCCTGGCCGCTGGGTACCGCTGTGCGTAGAGCCCGTCGCGCGCCCGTGGGCGACGAGCGTGGGCAGGGCCCAAGGAACTGGAAGCTGCGGGGCGGGTGCAGGATCCCCTTGTGTCCCCGTCCCCGCCCACTTCTGCGGACAGGTCTGTTTATTTTGATTGCGTAGCGCCTGATGACAGCCTCTTACCTTAGGGAAGATTCTTTTCGCCTGCTCGCCTCTTAAAAAAAAAAAACTTGATTAATTTTTTTCTGATTGTGGAACTGGGCTGAATCACATTGCGAATTTTATGGGCTTTCGTAAGAATGTGGGCACATACTGACCCCACCAAAGACTAAATTTGTGTTTGTGGCAGATTGGTTAAAATTTCTAAGCTTCACAGGGTGCGGTTGCGCACGCCTGTAACCCCAGCACTCGGGAGGCTGAAGCAGGATCACTGCGAGTTCGAGGCCAGCCAGAGCTACAAAGTGAGCTCCCTGAAAAAAAATAGTATTTTGTAAGCTTCCATTCATTTAATAAGCACTCAGGTAATTATTTCCATGTGCTCGTTGATACTATTAAAGAATCATTAAGTGAGATAATAGTTGTGCCAGAAAATAAAGCCGAAAGCAGGGAGGCGATAGTGGTGGTGTTAACTGTGACCACCTTAGGTAAACATATCTGTCCATTCATACCTCCACAGCTTGTTTCAACCCATAGATTTGTCCGTGTTTAACTATTTAGGCAAATATTGAGCATTTCTTTCTAGTTTCAGATGCACAGGGTTTCAGGCACTTTTGGGGTGAGATGGGAAGATGGTGTGAAAGAGCTAATAAGCCACTGCTTTTGAGACCTGCTAGAGGTCTGGAGTGGAGAATTCATCTTGAATAAGTCTGCAGTTTTTACTCTGAGTTAACAAGGAGAGTTTGTTTCTGGGTTTTGTGTTTTGTTTTGTTTTAAGACAGGGTCCTGCTTTGAAGTCCAGGTTGGCCTCGAACTTGTGCTTTTCCTGCCTCAGCATCCCGAGTGCTGGGATTATACGCTTGTGATACTACATCCAGCTAGAGTTTGCTTCTGAAAACACACTTTTAAAATGCTAGCAGATGTGTCTTATGACTTTCCGTCATAATTAACACCAATGTAGCAGTTCTGTGAGTCTCAAATTGCTTTAAGTATTTTGCATATTACCTTTTTCATGTATCTGTTTCTTTAGATGTAATTCATATGCTGCAAAATTCATTTGAAGTGCACGATTCAGTGGGATTTTTAATATATTCCTGCGAGTCACCAACGTCTACTTCAGCATTTTCAGCATCCCAAAAGGAACCCCTTTCCTCCTTTCTCTTCTCCCAGTGTCTGGCACCCTCTCTGCTTTCTGTCCATTAGGATTTGTTATGAATATTTTATTTTAGTAGAATCGTACGTTAGATAGCTATTTAAAAAATGGCTTTTACTTAGTATAACATTCCTAAGAATCATCCATGTTGTAGTGTCATACAGTATATTTGCTCATTTTGTAGCTGAATAATATTCGTTTATATTGCTAAGTTAAACATCAGTTAATGGACATTTAAGTGATCTCCACTTCAGGGCTACTAGAAGTGATGCTACTATGAATATCCTTTTATTAGTGTTTGTGTGGACATACATTTTCATTTCTTTTGGTCCTGTAAATTAGGAATATAATTACTGGATCTTAAGATAAATCTGTTTAACTTTTAAAGAAAATCCTGTTTCCCAGGCTGGGATATAGCTCATTGGAATAAGCACCTGCCTGTCAAGCGCAAGGTCCTAAGTTTGATCCCCAGTACCGCAAAAAAAAAAAAAATCCTGTTTTCCAAAGAGATTGCACTGTTTTACATTCTCCTCAGTTATACATGCTGGTACATATTAACTCTTAATCCCTAGAAGTAACTATATGACTTGGGTCATTATCCTTATTTGGTAAATGGGGATACTGATTGACAAAGTATTGTTTCCAAAAATCACAGAGGTAAACAGTGACTGCATTAGGCTGTACAACCAGGAAGTTTGGCTGCAGAGTCTGCTCTGAATGCTAACATAGGCACAGAAGCAACTTCTCAAAACCCTGAGACAGTTTGTTAATGAAAATCACTGAAAATCAGGAGCTCATAAATCACAATATAGCTTCAAAGACTCCTATGTACTTGCATATTGTGATATTTAACATACAGGTCACTTTATCAGTATGTAACTTTGTTTCTCTAGGAAGAAAAAAAAAAGAAAAGAAAAGAAAAAAAGAGGATGAAGAAACCCAACTTGATATTGTTGGTGAGTTGCTAGATGCTGTTTTCTGTGAAAAGTTGAATTTTGTTGAGATCCCCTTAAAATTTTTTGTAGTTAGGAATTTATGACTTTTATGTTTTTCTCAAGTACTGAGGTATCATTTAGAGTTTCAGAATCCTGCTGTGTGTGAGCACAGTGGACACCATTGGTACCTTTCTTCATTTTCAGAAATGTAAAGGACAGAGAAAGCATGACTTGGATTTAGTAGGCACTGTTACACTGCTCTCTTACATTCTCACTGTTGCATTCTCATCTGTGATTTTAAAGGCCTACTATACATAACTATTATTTAACTAAATAGATTGTACAAATAATTTTTTTGTACATGCATGCATTTTAATCTTAGAGTAAGGGATTTGTCTCTAAAGGAAATATAATCACAGTAAAAACAATTATTTTAGAAACTGAGACGAATGAAAACCTAATTAAACAGAGTGGACCATCAGGGTAATGTATAAATGGTGCTGAATGAAGCAAACCAAAGCAGACACACTCGTAACCAGTTTTCCATTTAGTCATTGTGTCTTTCCACTCTGTCGGTACTTTATAGCAAATTTATTTCTCTTTTAAAATTTACCATGTTTCATTTTGAAACTTCATACATCATGGTTGCTTTAAAACTGTAAAAATAGGGAGTAGCGTAGAGCTAATGTCCTGGGAAGTCTCACTTTTTTTAAAATTTTGTTTTACTAGTACATGTTCACAGTACATAATGACATTCATGAAGAGTTGGTACATGTGCATAGCACATCTTTATACCTCGCCTTCCCCGTGCCTCCCTACTGTCCCCTGCCCTGTATCTCATGGTCCTCTTCCTATTTGTGAAAGATCTATCCCCTCTTTCCTTTTCTCTGTCTTTTGCTCTTTATAGTTCAGATTTCTCATATAAGAGAAACCATGCAGTATTTACGCTTCTGTGTCTGATTTATTTCATTTAATGATGGTCTCAAGATACATCCATTTTCCTACAGTTGATTTAAACACATCCTTTAGAGCAGAACAGTGCTCCACTGTGGCTAGGTGCCACATTTTCCCTATTCGTTCATCTGCAGATGGGCATATGGACTGCCTCGAGGATTCAGCTGATATGAGCTGGGCTGCTGTAAACATGGGTGTGCATGTGGCACTGTGATGTGTTGTATTTAACTCTATTGGGAAGATGCCTAGAAGGGGAATCACTGGGTTGAGTGGAATTTCTATTCGTAGATTTCCCAGGGGACTGCAGCAGTATGTTGCTGGGTCAGTGCCTGAAGTGCCCCTCCCCCTCACTTCTCTTTGCTCCTGCTTTTCTCTGGGACGGCTTGCTTCATTGTCCTCCCTGGCACCCCGCTCCAAGAGGAATGTAGCCAGACTGTCAACGTGGCACTACTTCATCACCTGCGATTACTCTTTTGAAAAAGGGAGTAAACACCATGGCATGGCTAAGATTAGGAAGGGAGGGATCTGGACCTTTTATCCACACCTAGCCTTTCAAAAGAGTCCGTGGTTTCAGCCCTGCTTCTCACTGACACAGTCCTGCATTTGCTGTATAAGCAGCTCTGTTCAGCCAGTTGGTATAGTCTGGGAGAGCGCCCTCCTGCGTATTGACTCCCATGTGCTGCAGCACAGGCCCTGTTAGACACTTGCTTCAATGTTCAGTAAACTTGCTTCTGAGTTATTTCCTAGGTAGCATTGCCCCAGAAGTCCTGTAAACCTACTTGGGAATGCTATCCTGAGTAATGTGCACAGAACACTCATTTGAAAAGAACGAGCAGTAAACATGAGCTCCAGCGACCAGCACCAGGTTGAGTCAGCCTATGGTCTCCAGCACAAAGTGGTACTGGAAGGTGGCAAATGGCACTGGCAAAGACTAACCTTACAGTCAGCCTAGGGTGTCAAGCACAAGCTGACACCGGAGGGTGGTGGCCAGCAGCGGCAGACCAGTTCCCAGCGGAGTTGACCTAGGAGGTCCAGCAAAAGCAAGCATTGCACGGTAGTGACACGTAGTGGCAGTAGCCAGCAGCTGGCTGTGTCAGGCGTTTGTATTCAGCATTATCCAGTGTCATGAGAACTAGCAGAGCTGTGCTTTGCTGATGTACAAATGCATCTTCTGACCTTTCACATTATGATTGTCTAAATGTGATGCAGAAGTATGCATATATCTATTTCTGAAAGAAAGAAATCCTTGTTAATATTTTCAAACTGTTCTGTTGCTTCTACACAAGGCCCTGAAAATAAGGCCTAAGCCAGGGTAAATTAGTAAATAGGATGAAAGAAATTCTGCCTTCCACCTGGACGGTAGCAAATTTGGACAATAGTGAAAAAGACCATGTTTTAAAGAGTTGCAGTGAACTTATCTAGGCTTGAAAGCAACTGCATATGCAATAGCATAGTTCAGCTATGGCGAACCTATGGCACATGTGCCTCAGCAGGCTGTTTGTTGTCATTGTAAACTCTAAAAGATAGGCTGTCACTGGCATAGTTTGTGAAATTACTAGGTAACTTGTTTTGCCCAGAAGCCAAAGCCAAATAAGTGAATCAGCAGAAGTTGTGTGAAATGTAGACTATTTTACCATATAAGAAGAAAATTGCATTTCCAAGCTAAGATGCACGGTCCCATTGTGATGAGTACATGATGATAGTAGAGATGGAAGGGGTGTTTTGGTTGAGTTCCTGGGTCCATCAGAAGGCAAGGTAAGCTGTCACACACAGCCCCTCGTCTGTATTACCCCTCAGAGGGATTAAAGAACGTGTACTCATCAACGAGAGGCTGTGAGCAACACTGTGGGTGGTCAGCTAATCCATGAAGCACAAAGTGGGACCTGTCAAATGTAGGTCCATCCTTCACTATCTGTGGTAGACTTAATGCTGTAAAGAATGAGAATCATGATGATGTTTTATTTACCGTGGTGACTTCTACATGAGACATTCTTATGTTTGACATTTAGAAAGTATATATTCTTTGTACCAGATACCTCTAAATAAGGAAGATCTGGTTATTTTCTAAACAATAAATAAAAAGCTGAAATATGTGACAAATTTTAAATGTTGTAAGACTGTGTAGTAGCAGTATTTAACACCTAAAAGGAAATAACTTTCAGCATGTCTCTATGTGTTGTTTTTTTGAAAATACAAAGTATGGTGTTGGAACAAATTCTCAGATTCAGCTTAATTGTGTGGAGCACGTAAGCAAAACTTTAAGCTATAACTGACTATGAGGTAGGCAACTTCAGTGTCCACGTTCTTAGTACCTACTGCTGTTTGTTTTGCAGTCCCAACAACCAGCATCAAACTGGCAGGTATTGCATTACACTACTTTAATCATTAAACCTGTAAGCATACTTCTGAGCTTTGAGTATGGGCTCCTCGAAATCTCAAGGGGAAGTAACAGGCATCTGCTTCAGATAACTTTAGTAGCTCAAAATGTATTGTAATGTAATGTACTACCTTCCTACTTTGATACAGGTTGAAAATTCTGAAGAACTTGTCTTCCAGAAATTTTTCTTAGTCTGCAAGTCATTGTTGGTATGATTATTTTATTTAACATTCAGTATAGGCTGGCTGTGTGGCTTAATGATATAGTGCTTCCCTAGGATGCAGGAGGGTCTGAATTCAATCTCCAGCACTGCATAAACCAAATTCAGTGTATTTGGTTAACCTGGCACAGAACTTACCAAGTGCAAAAAGTTTAAAATCATTTGGTATAACATTCTTAAGATTTGCTAATCACAAGACTGTTGATAGTGATTCTGATTGAAACATTGTTTCTTTTATTGAAAACAAGTATAAATAACTCCAGTTATCTGAATCTGTCCTTGAATTATTTTGATTACCTTTTACTAGTCTTTAGCTAAAGTTTTTTCTGTCCATTAGATTTTTTGTGGTGAAATATACTGTTACAATTTTCTATTTTAACCATTTTTAAGTTTATATTTGATTATTATATTCACATTGTTGTGCATCCATCACCACTGCCGATATCTAAAACATTTTCCATCTCGGAAAACCTAAACTTTGTACCCATTTGTGGAGGACATTCTTTAGTTAATCTCTCAACATATTGCCTTAGGTATAACTGGGCCTAGGTTGTTGTGTTCTGGAGAAAGTCTAACAAAAGTTTTGTAAGCCCTGGCGCTGACACTAAATGTTTTGCTGTTATGTAGAAAAGGAATGGTGACATGATGGTTACCTGGTCAAGTCCCAGGCCTATGGTAATTGAGATGTATTGTTCTTGCTAAAACGGCTGATAACCGCCCAGTAGCCCAGGTGCCTCTTTTGTTTTATCTCAATAAAAGGTTACGGAAAAGGTGATTCTCGGGGTGGCAGACAGGAGAACTGTGAGCCCCTGATCCCAGGACATTGTCTCTCTTGTCTTTTTCTTCTTACTTTTTATTCATCCGCGGGTACCTCGTTTTTGGGACCTATTCACCCTGGACAGAAACAGGTATTAGACCAACACCTATTAAACATTATACCCCACTTCTTCCAATCCCAGTCTCTGGTAGCTACCACTCTACTTTCCCTCTCCATGAATGTGACTATTAATAGATGAGTGGAATTGTACAGTATTTTCTCTTTTTGGAAGGCCTTTTATTATTTAGTATAATGTCCTCAAGGTTTGCTCATATGATAGCATGTGTGAAGATTTCCTCATTTTATGCTGAATAATACTCTATTGTACATATTTTGTTTAATCCTTTGTCTCAGGGGATGCTTGGTTTGCCTCCATCTTCTGGCTGTTGTCAGTTCTGCTCTGAACATGGCTGTACAGTTACCTTTTCAAAGCCCTGGTGTCAGTGCTTTGGGGTCCAGACCCAGCATGAACTGTATGGTAGTTCTATTTGTAATTTAAATTTGTTGAATTTACATTGTTTATTTTGTTTTGGTACCAGAAATTGAATTCAGGATCTCGCTCTTGCCAGGCCGGCACCATGCCTTGAGCTATACCCCCGCCCTCTATTTGTAATTTAAAAAAAAAAAAATCTCAGATTTTTTGAAAAGGAGATGCAACCTTTTACATTCTCTCCAGCAATGCCCAAGACTTTCAGATTTTCCACATCTTCACCAGAACTTGTTTTCCTGGTTTCTGATAATAGCTAGGTGATAACCATATTTTTATGTGTATCAGTATTTTTTACCCATTTTCTGTGTTATTTTAGAGTACATTTTCTGGATGTTAGTTCCTTATGTATGTAATTTGCAAATTTCCCATTCTGTGAGTTGTCTTTTTCCATGTTAAAATTGGTCTTTAATGCACAAAATTTTCTTGAAGTCCAATTTGTCTATTTTTTCTTCTATCATATGTGCTTCTCATGTCACACCCAAGAAATCAGTGCAAAGCCCAGTGTTATAAAGCTTTGTGTTTGCTTCTAAAAGTTTTATATAGTTTGTTTTTTATTTTAAGTAAAGTAGTTCATTATAGATACATTTAATGATATTTCATATTAGTTATGAAAAGCTTTAAAAAAAGAAAAGCCTGAACAACTTACCTGAGTAGGTAATTTTGTGTAGTGTGTTTTGCTCAATTTTAAGAAACTTTTTAAATGGAAATTTCCAAATTAATACAAATGTTTTTATACCTAACACTATACCATTATCAGACCTTGTAAAATTAATAAGAATTTCTTAATGTTATCTAATACCCAGTTGAAGATTGGTTTGTTTCTACTCTAGCAAAGTACAATTCAGAAAACTTGAGACTTTTTTTCTGTTAAAATATGAACTTCTACAACGATTCCTTAAAAATGGGACTCTAAATTTATTCTATAGATTTGTAAACATCAGTGTTCATAGACATACACTGTCATTTTGCCTCTTACGTAAAATCATACTTAAGTCTAGAGTAATACCTTGCAATGGTTTCAGCTAATATACTCAAACATGGTCTCAAAATGTTAAATGGAAAATTCCCGAAGTAAAAAATAAGTTTTAAAGTGCATGGCATTCTGTGTAGCATCATCGAATCTGTCATCCTCCTACCCAGATGTACCTCATTCCTTTGTTCCACAGAGTCGTGCTGTGTAAACTGCCTGCTTGTTAGTCAGTAGACAGCTTGAGTGACTGTCGCAAGATCCACCCTCACTTTACTTAGTAATGGCCCAAAGTGCAATGATAGTGATACTCAGAATTTGGAAATGCCACAGAGAAGCCACAGTGTGTTTCTTTAATGTGCACGAGAGAGGGGGACTATCTTTGTATAATTGTTACAGTATTCATGTAATTGTTGTGTTTTATTGTTAATTTCTTACTTGGCTAATTTATAAGTTAAGCTTTATCATGGCTATATTTGTATGAGAAGAAACAGTATATATAGGATTTGATACTAGCCCATTTCAGGCATCCGTGGAGAGTCTGGAGTCTGTCCATTTCTTCTGAATTTTCTATCCTATGGGAGTAAAGATTTTCGAAGTAGGTATTAATGATCTTTTGAATTTCTGTGGGATCTGTAGTGATTTCATTCTTTTCATTCCTTATTGCATGAATTTGAGTTCTTTCCCTTCTTTTTTTGATAAGGTTGGCTAGGGGTTTATCAATTTTATTTATTCTTTCAAAAAACCAACTCTTTGATTCACTTACTTTTTGTAGTTTTCTTCATCTCAATTGCATTAATTTCTGCCCTGAGTTTTATAATCTCCTCCCTTCTTTGGGCTTTTGATTTAGCTTGTTGCTCTTTTTTCTAAAAGTTTGAGGTGTAGCATTAGGCTATTTATTTGCTCTCTGTTTTCTTTATATATGAGTTCATTGCTATAAATTTTCCTCTGAGGACTGCTTTTATTGCATCCCACAGATTCCGGTAGGTTGTATTTGCATTTTCATTTGTTTGTAGGTATTTTTAAATTTCTTCTTTAACTTCTTGTATGACCCACTGGTTATTCAGGAGGTTGTTGTCTAATTTCCAAGTGTTTATGTCGTTTTTGGAGTTCTCTTTGTCATTAATTTCCAATTTCATTGCACTGTGGTCAGATAATATGCATGGGATAACTTCAATTCTTTTGCTTTAGGTAGATATGCTCTATGGGCTAGAATGTGGTCAATTTTAGAGAAAGACCCATGTGCAGCTGAGAAAAATGTGTATTCTGATGTTGTGGGGTGGAACACTCTGTATACATCTACTAAGTCCATTTGTTCACACTTTTGGTTCAAGTCTGTTATTTCTTTGCTGAGTTTCTGTCCAGTTGACCTCTCTCTTTGCGTCAGAGGGGTGTTTAGGTCCCCTATTACAATAGTGTTATTAGTTATTTGAGTTTTCACGTCTGTTAAGATTTGACTTGTAAAGTTTGGTGCTCCATTATTTGGTGCATAAATGTTTAGGATTCTTATCTCTTCCTCTTGCAGCTTTCCCCTAGCTAGTATGTAGTGGTCTTCTTTATCTCTTTTGATTGTTTTTGGTTTGAAGTTTACATTGTTTACAAACATAATAGCTACCCCTGCTTTTTTCTGGGAACCTGTTGCATGGAGAATTGTTTTCCATCCTTTAACTTTCAGCCTGTGGATTTCCTTTTGAGTAAAATGTGTTTCCTGTATACAGCATATCATTGGATTGTGTTTCTTAATCCACTCTGCCAATCTTTTCCTTTTGACTGGTGAATTGAGGCCATTTACATTAATGGTTATATGTTGGCTTATTCTTGTCATGCTATTTACTTGTTGTTTTCCTACTTTTGCTATCTGTTTACTTGCTTGTTCTGTTTGAGGGTTCCTTTCTATTGTTGTTTTTGAGATTGTGGTCACTTTTTTCTCTGTCTAGAATATCTTTTAGTGCTTTTTGCAGTGCTGGTTTGGCACTCATGAAGTTCTTCAGTTGTTCTTCGTTGTGGAAATATTTTATTTCCCCATTGAATTTGAAGGATAGTTTTGCAAGATACATCAGTCTGGGTTGGAAACTGTTTTGTCTCAGAATCTGTAATACCTCGCTTCAACCTCTTCTTGATTTCATGGTTTCCGTTGAGAAGTCTGCTGTGATTCTGATGGGCTTTCCTTTATAGGTGATCTGTTTCTTTTCTCTAGCAGCTTTTAATATTATGTCCTTTTGCTGGATGTCTGGTATCTTGACAATTATATGTCTGCGTGTGGGTTTTTTTGGGTTATGGCTCGTTGGGGTTCTATATGCCCCGATTAACTATACTTCAGTATCTTTTACCATGTTTGGGAAATTTTCTGCTATTTTTTCAGCAAGTATTCTTTTTATATCATTTGTGTTGTCTCCTGCTGTTTCACTGACTTCTATTACTTGGATATTATTTCTTTTTGCCTCATCTTGCAGCTGTTGGATTGATTTTTCTTGGATCCTTGATGACTTTATGAGATCCTTCCTTTCATGCTCATTAGCTGCCATGCGGTCTTCAAGATCTGAAATTCCATCTTTGTCTTCATTTAAGCAGTTTTGTAAGCTTTCAATGGAAGTTTTCAATTCCTGGCAATCTCTTTGGACCTGTTTCATTCGTGGTAATTCATTCCTAAATTGCTCTTGTAATGTTTCCAGTTTTTTCCTATTCTTCTATTTCTTCTCTGTGTGCGGAACATTTCTTCCATTATAGTTTCCACTTCATTTTTTGTCTGAGAGATTATTTCTGCTCTAATCTCTTTTGTGGCCTGATGGAGTTCTTTCTTTACTTAGGATGTGATCATTTCTGAAATTGCAGGTATGTGACTAATTTCTGCTTTAATCTGTTCTATGGCCTGATGGAGTTGTTTCGTTACTTCGGACATAATCGTTTCAGAAATTGCAGGTATGTGGCGTATTTCTGCTTTAATGTCTTCTATGGCCTGATAGAGTTGTTTCTTTATTTCGAATGCAATCTTTTCAGAACTCGCAGGTATGTGGCTTCCTAGTTCTCCTATATCATTGCATCCAGGACTTGTTCTCAGTGGGGTTGAGTTCTGAGACTGCATTTTGTTCTTCTGTCTTCCCATTTTGGATATCAGATGCAAAATATTGAGCTACAAATTACCCAGGCAGCTCACCAGGCAAAGGTCCATTGCAAAGGCTGCTCCAGTGGCTCTTTCTCTTCGGGAGAATGTCCCTTAAGCTTTCTGCCAAGAGTTCCGCTCAAAAGGCTGCTCAGATGCTGCTTTGTGGGCCAAGCTACTCCCTACCTAGAGATCCAGGTTAGAGTGTGCACGCCTTACCTGCCCAGAGTTCCGCGCAGGCAGAGGGGCTGCCTAGATGTTCCTCTGTGGGCCGAGCTCCTCCCTGCCCAGAGATTCAGGTCAGAGCACGCACACGCCTCACCTTCCCAGAGTTCCATGCAGGCAGAGGGGCCGCCTAGATTTTGCTCTGTGGGCTGAGCTCCTCCCCGACCCAGAGATCCAGGTTGGAGTGTGCACACGTCTCACCTGCCCAGAGTTCCGCGCAGGCAGAGGGGCCGCTTAGATGTTGCTCTGTAGGCCGAGCTCCTCCCCAACTCAGAGATCTGTGTCGGAGTGTGCACACGCCTCACCTGCCCAGAGTTCCGCACAGGCAGAGGGGCCGCCTAGATGTTGTTCTGTGGGCTGAGCTCCTCCCCGACTGTTCATACCTGTTTAAATAACTCTATACCATTTCGTTATTCTAAAAACTGTGTGTGTGTGTGTGTGTGTGTGTGTGTGTGTGTGTGTGTGTGTGTGTGTGTAATATATATGCTTAAGTATAGAACAGGAATCTGGATACCCATCAATTTAGAAAGACCATGTCACCAAACCCTAGCTATATGCATGTTGCAAAATTTTATAACTAAGCAAGAGATTTGTATGAATTCTGTTTGCAGATGTGTCCTTCCAAAAACTCTCTAAGAGATCTCTGCCAATTGACAACAAAATCTGACTAGTCTATTTAAATTATAAATTTCTAAAAGAGTAAGTTAGTAGATTTCAACTTAGTCAAAACTATATTGGAGTGCACTCTGATTTTGTAAAGATGTTTATTTGTTCTGTGTACTTGTTTACATGCTTGCCTGTCATTCAGTGAACAGCTGTTCCCTTTATTTTGAGCTCAACCATTTTTCTTTTATCATTGGCTCTTAATACAGTGGGGTCATAGATTTTAAAGCATGCGTTCACCTGAATTTCCAGCTTCTTTAAATGCTATCAAAAGTAAGATATTTCACTACAGTCCTTAGGATGAGGAAAAATTATTGGGTCAGACTCCAGTTGGTGAATAGAGGAATGGCCAACCTCTGCATTAATAAGGAGCCCCCAGTGATCTTTGTAGTCTCTTGGGAGACACTACAATCCTGGGGTCATTTGGTCAGAAGAAAGTTTTTCAGTAAAATTTTACAGTAAGGTTTTCTGATTAAAAGATGTTATTTGGTACAAAAGGAAATTGAGAAACAAAATAATGACAATTTGGTGTTGCTAATTTCATGGTGTAGAAAATCTAATCAAGCCTTCCAAATGTACGGTACTCTAAAATGTAAAACTGCAATTGTTAGACATCTGCCTTTCTTTTGTGCTTCAGATATGTATAATAAGAGGTTCATGTCAGACCAACATGAAGTTATTTAAATGCTACTTTCTTGACAAGAACTGATACGATGTATATGCTATGTATATGCCAGTACATTTAGAGATACTTGGATATTAAACAGCCCAGGCAATGTTATCAATTTCTTCTATGTCAACAAATTAGATGAATGCTTCTTGTTTATTATGTAGGGTTGACTGACTAAATAAAAGCACGAAGCTATCCCACTGTGCGGCACAGCGCAAGCTCCGCAGAGGTTAATTCCGACCTTTTCTCCTTTTCTAGCTGCATTCGTACCAGTCCTGACTACAGCCCTACGTTTCAGGTGTGGGTGATCTCTGAGCAGCCACACTGGCCCCTGCTTTGTTTACTTTATGATCAAAGCCTCCACGTATTAGCCTTAAAAACTTGTTTTTCAGTTAATCTTTTTATTTTTTAATAGTTCATTTTCTACACAATAGAAACAATCATTTGATCGTAATTAAAATTGACAGACATAGATGACTAAATAAACAGTGATAGATGTTTGTGTACGTGCCTTAGTACACAGAGTACTTCTCAGCTTTGTCTCCTGAGAGGGCCGAGAAGCCATTACTCTCTGGTACCAACAAGCACAGCTAGGGGCTGGAGATATAGCTCAGTGGAATAAGCGCTTGCCTAGCAAGCGCAGGGTCCTGAGTTCGATCCCCAGTACTGCAGAAAAAAAAAAAAAACTGTGCCAACAAGCACAGCTAGCACTCAGACTAATTTTGTGAATTTCATTCTGTGGCAAAACAACCAAAGTTCTCTTGAGAAAAATGGCTGACTTTAGGAGTAACAAAATGCATGACAGGATAGTGAATCATAACTAAAAGAATGAAAGTTTATGGCAGGATGAAGTCAAAGGAAGTTGATGGTACCACCATGCAGGCATGGAACCCTGCCCGGAACTACCCTATTTACCTGGCCACAGGTTAGTTCAAAAGAGAAAAGGTGATGTGAGAACCTAATTCTTCTGGACTGCATGCAGCTAATCCATATGTGTATTTTAAGATTCAGTTCCAGCTTCATCTCTGGAAAGTCTCTATCCCTTGTGAGATACCTCCATCCTCCCGTCACTGAGTTGGATGAGCTTCTGTGCTTCCGCAGAACCCTGTCCATCACAACACTGACAGTGATGATGTATTACAGTACAGTCTCTTTCCCACTGTGTAGGGGTTGTGTTTAATTTGTTTTGAGTATTCCAGTATCAAGCACAATCAGTGCTAATAGTATTAAGTTATGTCATTATTGGAAAATGAGCAGTATCATTTTTATGGAAGTAAAAGACAGTTGGAATGATGAAGAGAAAATCTGAAGCAAGCAGTTTTATATAAAAAAATTTCATCATGTCTAACTATAGGCAGATAGCATAAGTCATGGAACTTTTCACAGACAGCTTTTAAAATATCTGCAGGCTTAAAAACTTCTCTGTACTAACCTTACAAACATCATATCCTGCCTTGTGCCAGAATCTCATTGGTACAGTAATTGAAGCATCTGCTCAATGGCAGATAATGCTGAACTTTCAACCACTAATGCAGAATTCATGAGCAAGATCACTGAAAACCATGCTTTGAATTTCCATTTGTGCCATTTCCGAGTCACTGATTTTTGCATGTGTAGTTACCATGGATATGTTTTCCTTAGGAACATCTGCTCAGCAATTGGATGCAACGTTTAGTACCCTTGAGGTGTTTGAATTAGATGTTTCCGATCCATCCTTGGATATGAAATCTTGTGCTACTTTCTATTCTCAAAGGTATGAAGTTCAGCATTAAATTCCTATGAATATTTAGTTACATTTTGTGTTTGATGCCCACACTGTCTGCAGTTATATCTTTATTAGAAATTGCAATGAATACCAGTGACAGACTTTTGTGAAAAGTATAACTGCATATTTGTGGAAGTAAAAGTGTTTAGATGTTCTGTTGATTCTTACTCGTGTGTAATGTGCAAGAGAGGTTTATAATAGTGTAGTTTCTAATATTTTTTTCTCATAGTATTAGTGGAGTTACTGTTTTTTATCTTCATTATCTTGTTTGTAAAAAAGGCATTTGTGACGAGAAAAAGCAGTGGTTATATTCATCACTATATTAATAGTGGTCATCTCTGAATCATGAGTTTTTCTTTTCTTCTTTGTACTTACCTATATTTAGAAATATATTTCACAGAGAATTCTGTTGACATGATTTCTGATACACTGTTTGGATCACAATTTCAATTCCTAATGGTCTATTGTAATGTAGAGAAAGGATCTCTACATAAGGCATTTTAGGCAAATGAAATAGCTTACACTGGGTCTCAGTATCTAAATGGTCAAACTGTTTTCTATACCATATCTTTTGACATATAGCTCAAATTCAGGTCAACTTTACTATATTACACTATAAAAAGTTTTAGTTTTTAGAGATTATAAACTCATGTAGATAGGAGTATAAGTAACAAATGAAATGTCATTTTACCAAAGTTACAAGCAGTAGCAGGAGTGGATGAGAGACAATGTTTTCATAATACTTTTGAAGATATAAAAAATTAAACGTATAATTTAAAATTATTTGTTATATTTATTTGACTTCATTTTTTCCTAAAGGTACCACAAATTGATTTGGGGGCCTCATCAAGTGGATTCCAAAGGAGATGTCTCTGGAGTTCTGATTGCAGGTGGTGAAAATGGGAACATTATTCTTTAGGATCCTTCTAAAATTAGAGTTGGAGACAAGGAAGTTGTAATTGCCCAGAAGGACAGGCATGTACCGGTCCAACGAGAGCCTTGGATGTGAACATGTTCCAGGTTTGGCTTTGACATGCATTTGATATTCAGTCATAGTTGTTAAAATATGTACTGCTCTTTTGAAATAAGTTTATGAATCTAATGCCTCAGTCTTGCAATTAGGAGCTAAAATATCCATACTTGTAGTTAGATGACTGTGTGTATTTAAGACTGGTGAGTTTAGGGTTTCTATGAGGGTGAATGATACTAACTTATAGAGGAGACCAGGCTATGGATTTATTTCTAGAAGTCCAGAAGGGTCTGTCATAACATACAACTGAACATTTTTAAAAAGGAGCTCCTGAGATTGGAAGATTTGTCTTTTAAAACTTTGTGCTAGGTCAGCATTAGGCTCATACTATGGTGTCACAACTTACTAACTGGGAGTTAATTAATTAATTTATTTATTGGGACAGGGTCTCACTAGGCAATTCAGGTTGCCCTTGAACTTATTGTGTAGCCTAGGCTGGCCTTGAACTCACAGTGATCCTCCTGCCTCAGCCTCCTGAATGCTGGGATTAAAGGCATGCACCACCATGTCCAACCTGAAATTTTATATTTGTGTTGTATGACTACTGTCTGAATAATTAGAAATTAAACAAATAATGCAAAGTTTCTCAAATAGGTCATTAATGGAGGCACAACTGTAATCCCAGCACTTAGGGAGGCTGAGACAGATGGATAACAAGTTTGAGTCAACTCTTGACCCTGTTTCAAATTTAAAATATTTTAAAAAGGGATGTGGTATATAGCTCAGTGGTGGAATGCCTCTAGGTTCAAAGTCCAGTACTTCAAAAAAGACAGAGAGGTATCAATTGCCTTATAAAATTACTAAATATTAACTATGTACATGTATAGGTTAATAGAGATGTTGAGTTAATGGGATACTACATTGTAACAACCAAAAGTGAATATTGAGAAAAATGTTAAATAGGCTTTGCCCCCATCCTGGTGATTTAACACAGAGAATGTGGTACGACGTCCCTAGCTCTTTTAAATTTTTTATTGTGAGACAGTCCGCCAAGTTGCCCCGGTTTTCTTTGAACCTGCAAGTCTCCCAAGTCGTTGGGATTAGAGGCATGCACCATTATGCCTGGATAAATAGATTTTCATGTATTAAAAACACTAAGAGTGTGGAAATGCCAAAACTTCATTTCTGCAGTTTGTGTTGTCTGTCTTTAGATTAACTCGCTAGCCAATTCTGTGCTCGGATTAAATACCTACTTGTTTTTGGGGAAAGTATCTTATTTTATTTTTTATTTTTGTCTTTTTGAGACAAGGTCAGCTGAGGCTGGCCTTGAGCTCACTTTGTAGCCCAGGCTGGCCTTGAGCTTGGAACAATCTGCCTGCCTGAGCCTCCCCAGTGCTGGGATTAGAGCTGTGTGCCACCATGGTCAGCTGGTAAAAGTACCTTGTAGGTAGCTATTTACCGTAGAATTTTTCTGTTTCTATAGTTAATGTGCCAGCTGATCAGATAAGGAATTATGAGAGTGAATAATGGTGGATGAAGATCAATATATGAATCTCGAGGCAAGGCGTGGTGGCACAAGTCTGTAATCCCAGCACTTGGGAGGCTGAGGCAGGAGGATTTTTATGAGTTTGAGGCCAGCCTGGGCTAAAAAGTGTGCTCAAGGCCAGCCTCAACTGCATAGTGAGACCCTGTCTCAAAAAGACCAAAAAAACTATCTATATCTATGTATACACACATACACACATATGTATGAAACTCGTTGTCTTCTAAGCTTTATATCACAGTTTTAGGGTTAGACCCTGAGGTTATGTAGTAGAAATAGCATAGAACTACTACCATCTGGAACAAGATTGGATGTACACAAACTAAAAACACATGAAGATTTAACACAAGATCTTTTATTTCTCCTATTCTCACATAGCTCAGGGGCTGGCTTTCAGGTACTATGAGAACAATGCTATAGTTGGGGATTTTAGCCGTTTCTGAAAGCAATGATTGCTGATTTTGCCTGTGTCTTGCACAGTCATTTCCTTCCAGAAATGCAAATACACAAAGTTGTAAGAATGATTAAAAATTTGATTCATGTAATTGTTCTTTTTTTTGTAATGCCTGCCATTAACACTTCTTTAGAGTAGATTAATTTTTAAAATAATTTTATAGTGTTTCTCTTTAAAAACCTGAATTTGAAAAATTGTGGATAAAGACTTCATGCATAAGTTTTGCATTGTTAGTTAAATAGATTGTCCTGAAACCAACATCTTTCTAGCTCTGAATTCTGTATTTCCTTAATTATGCATACATACTATTTAGTTATTAATTATTTCATATTGCAGACTAATCTAGTGGCCTCTGGTGCTAATGAATCTGAAATCTACATTTGAGACCTAAATAATTTTGCAACTCCAATGACACCAGGAGCCAAAACACAGGTATTATATTGATTTTGGTCAGTGTCATCAAAGCAACCAAGAGTAGTTCTTATAGTTACTTATTTCAGTTTTAAGTTCTTTATACAAATCATTGTTTAGATGTCACTGACTCTCCTTAAGATAGTTAAGTGTTAATAAATATGTTTCTTCAAACTGTTAGTGAGGCCTTCTATAGTAAATATTTAGTGCTTACTGTTTGATAGACATAGTTCATTGTACTGGGTGTAGTATAGTAAAGAATATAGACAAAAATTGTCATTCTTTTAGATACAGTATTTTTTCTCATGTGTGATAAAGTATTCTGACAGTATTTTAAATGTATTTGAGTAAGTTAGGTAAGAACTGTCTTTCCTTGCTTTCTTGAGTTTCTCTTTAAAAAGATAAAATACTCAAAGTGCCATGTACATGTGCTTGAAAGTGCATCATGTGCATTTAGAATGGAGGAGGAGTGTAAAGGAAGATTTGCATGGGTGGATCAGGCTTTTAAATAATTCACTTTTAAAACTGAAGTATTCAGCTTTATAACTAAATGTGATTATAATAGGGAAATGGGCTTAATGGTTTATTCTTTGTAGCCCCCAGAGATACAAGCTGCATTGCATGGAACAGACAAGTTCAACATATCTTACCATTGGCCAGTTCCAGTGGCCGAGCCACTGTGTGGGATCTTAGGAAAAATGAGCCCCACATCAAAGTCAGTGATCATAGTAACAGGGTAAGTGTATGACCAATTTGGATGAATTTGTGTCTCTGCTGTAGGTGTTAACTATATTATCCATCAGAATTGCCAACAAATCAATTTTGTGTAAGTAAAATCCTATCATCAGTCACATTGGAATGAATGTCTTTTCACTTTGCTAAGGAAAATAATAAAGTTCCCATTAAACCATACTGAATATTGTTAATGATTCAGAGAGGGACTACCTAATCCAAGTGCTTTTTTATTTTATTTTTTTGTCTTTTTGAGACAGGGTCTTGCTATGCAGTTCAGGTTGGCCTTGAGCTCACTTTGTAGCCCAGGCTGGTCTTGAACTCACAACAATCATCCTGCCTCAGCCTCCCGAGTGCTGGGGTTACAGGCATGCACCACCATGCCCAGCTAACTTTTTAATTCATATTTAGTTTTTCCTAGAAACATATAAATTTTTCCATTGGAAATTGTATGAGTATGAACTTGCAGTTTCCAGACTTTGTGCTTTGCCTGATTAGGCCCTGCCAAAAAGAATCAAATCTTTCTATGTGCTCAGTAGAGACAGCTACAGAGCATGTTCTCAACTTTACAAATTCTTTGTCATTAGATATTGTAAAGGAATTTAGGTAAAATTTTAGAGAGTTATTTTCTTTGTTTTTACTTATATTGGTTTTTTTATCACTTTTTTTTTTTTTGGCAGTACTGGGGATCGAACTCAGGACCCTGCGCTTGCTAGGCAGACGCTTATTCCACTGAGCTATATCCCCAGCCCCCTGTTTTTACTTATATTGGTTACTTTTACATTTTCTATAAAAAGGTTGCCTGTTAGAATACATATACTGTATAATTTTAAAACAATAGCAAATATTTAGAAGAATATTACTTCAGAGTATTGTATTTCAAATGGATAAGGAGTTTTAAAACATAAGTTTCAACAGAGTGATCATGTAATATGCATTCATCTTTTGAAATGTTTTACAGGATTTGAACTTTTGATAATTCTTAATAATGATACTTGCTTCATATGAAAATGTTCATCATAGTTGTTGCTTCAGAAATGTTTTCTTGAGGGCTTTTTTTTTGAGGCAGGGTCACGTTCTGTAATGTAGGCTGGCCTGGAACTTGCTTATGTAGTGCAGGCTGGTCTCAAACTCATGGAGATCCTTCTGCCTCAGCCTCCTGAGTGCTGGGATTCCAGGCCTGTGCCACCATGGCTGGCTCCTTAAGTTTTCTGATAGAAGAAATGTATAGGACGGAGGTTTTTAAGACTATTGTTCAATACTTTTAATAAAACTTAATAGTTTTAAGTTTTGGTTTAAAGAAAAACTAAGCCTGGGCTGGTATTTTTTACTCTTTGTCTAATAAGGCCTAATTGTCAAATTTCATTTTGGTTTTTTATAAAGTCATGTCATTGCTAAAATCTGAACCTTCACTGTCTGCAGATGCATTGCTGTGTGTTGGCCCGGCATCCTGATGTTGCCACTCAGATGGTCCTGGCATCTGAGGATGACAGGTTGCCAGTGATCCAGATGTGGGATCTTCAGTTTGCTATCTCTCCTCTCCATGTCCTGGAAACCATGCCAGGTATCATGCTGCTGTCCAAGGAACTTGATTTGTTTATGTTCTAAAATATATTTGTTAACCACTTTGAGTTTTCTGAGTTGTATTTATTTGCGAAACTGTCTTTATGTGTTGCCTTCACTGACCTTAAACTTGTGATCTTCCTGCCTCAGCCTACTGACTAGCTGAGGCTTCAGGTATGCCACACTGCATCTTGCTAGATACATTTTTTTCCTTTTTACTAGGGGATTTACTATGTCTCTTTGTTGTGAGTGTTTTTTTTTCCCTAGATCCCAGGCTAAAGACTATGGTTTTGCAGAACCTGATTTTATCCTAGAGACTATTGGTTTCCAAAGTGGACGTACAGGAAGTGCAGAGAAGAAATATGACAAATTCTATTCATAATTTTTTTTTAGCTCATCCTCTTCTTATTTTGGTAAATCTTTGTAATTTATAAAAAATATAATAGTAAGTGGATAATTTCAAAATAAATTACATATGTAATTGATTATATGCATGTGTGTACATATCATGTAAGAGAGGGAAAGCTTTGCTACACAGATAAGCATGTATAGTCAAACAAAATCTGGGAATCGCTCACTTTTAGGAATGGGGAAGAAACAGTGAAGGCTTCTAAGCGAGGGAGCAGGGAGGGCGAGTGCTGACTGGAGTGACAGTAAGGACCAGCTGGCTGGGGGGGGCGCCGCAGGCCACCTCCAGAGGGCGGGCGACGGGGTTGATGCATGGAAAATCATGGGACAAGAGTCAGCCGTACACAGTCCTCAGCTAACTAAAGGAAGATGATGAGGAAGAAATTTAATAAAGCATTTGTTCAGATCCTCCTTTCAGACACACACTGTGTGAAGAAAGAGCTGAATTTTCAGCAAGACCCTAAAAGGGTCCCCAGATGGCCTTATCATGCTACGTTCATTTCGAATTCCACACATTCTGTTTGGTCATGTCCTTTCTGCTCTGTCTTTAACACCAAATTCATGTTTATCTTCTGATATGGGAGACTGTGAACTTTAATTGTTAGAGGAAAAACTTTGTGATTAAAAAGTTTGTAACTGTGAAACTGGTCTTGTGGAAGTTGTGAAACTGGTCTTGTGGAAGATATTTACAGTGCAGTGGTCAAAATGTCCAGGGAAAAGAGAGTTGTAGGAAGCAATCCAAGGAGCATCCCTATTTTTAGAATTTCTAGTTTGACCAGAATTTCCCAGAGGGGGGATTTTTTAAAGTTCCCAAAGAACACCATAATAAGACGTACAATACCTTATAGTTATGTAAATAGGTCCAATTTCAAAGGGTTTTTGTGATCTTATCCCTACATTCCCACCAGGTATTTTAGGGTGATAAGAGAGCAGGCATCTTAGACACAGAGTCTGAGCTGGAGCTCAGGCTTCTGACAAATACTGGGTTGGAAAAGAATCCAGAAGCATCTAGCCAGATGCCACCTTTCTTTACAATAACAGTTGAGGAATAAGCCAGGCATGGTGGCGCATCCCAGCGCTCGGGAGGCTGAGGCAGGAGGATCATTGTGAATTTGCCACCAGCCTAGGCTACAAAGTGAGCTCAAGGCCAGCCTGAACTGCATAGCAAGACCCTTAGTCAAAAAAAAAGACAATAAAAAAGAAAGATAAACAAAAAAGGGCTGGGGATATAGCTCAACTCAGCACAAGCACCTGCCTGGCAAGTGCAAGGTCCTGAATTCAATTCCCAGTACGAAAGAAAGAAAGAAAGAAAGAAAGAAAGAAAGAAAGAAAGAAAGAAAGAAAGAAAGAAAGAAGGGAGGGAGGGAGGGA
>PVLD010007628.1:0-89905 GCA_004027595.1 Dinomys branickii | reverse complement strand
AAGCCTGCCCTCTTCAAAGACTTATCAGTCAGCACCTTGGCGGGACCGATATGCATTGCCTAAAAGCCAATTGAAGGGATAAGGAAAAGCCCTAGCCAGGTCTGTACATGTCAATCCATGGAAATAGGGTCAGGCTTAGCCAAAATGGAGGCAGGTACTTCTCTTTCAAGGAGAGTCACCTAGGTGGTCCTCCGTACTGAAAGTTGAGCATAGAAGATATATGTAAAGGGAGCATGGGACTTTTAAATATTAAGACCATAGTGTGAGTGGCAGCGCATGCCTGTAATGCCAGAACTGGGGAGGCTGAGGCAGAAGGATTGCTTTGAGTCTCAAAAAAACAAAAAAACTAGAAAAGATCACAGTATGTGAGCTGAAAAATACAGGAGAGGATTAATGGCAGATAAAACACTGCAGGAAAGAAAAAGATTATTTTGGAGACATAGCAATGGAAACTACCAAAAGTATAAATAAGTACAGAAGGTGAGGGGCGCAGGTGAGCCGTGTGCCCTTCATGTGGTCTGCTCTGCATGTGAGTGGGGTTTCAGAAGAGTGGATGGGGTCTTCAAATGGAAATGGGAAATATTTGGCTAAAAAATAGTCTGAATTTGATGAACCTATGTAAGATGCTCAAGTACAAGAAACTTAAAGAAAACTACACCAAGGCACAGGACAAATTTTTTGAAACAAAATCTTTAAAGCAAAAAATCTTTACAAAATCTTTAAAGCTGTTACACAGAAAAATGAAAATAATAATGATAACAGATCAGTCAAAAACAATACAGAAGACATGTTGTTGCAAGGTTTTTTTTTTTTTTTGTCCCTTTTTGAGACAGGGTCTCACTATGCAGTTCAGGCTGGCCTTGAGCTCACTTTGTAGCCCAGGCTGGTCTCAAACTTGCAACGATATTTCTGCCTTAGCCTCCTGAGTGCTGGGATTGTAGGCATGCGCCACCACGCCTGACCTATCTTGGAAGTATTTGCAGAGAAGTGTTTACAGAGAAGCCTGTGGCTGTGCACAGTGGCACACATCTGTGATCCCAGCTTGGGTGGCTGAGGCAGCAGAGTCTCAAGTTCAAGACCAGCCTGGGCAACTAGTAAGACCCTGTGTAGCTAAGTGGTAGAGTCCTTAGCACATAGAAGGCCTTGGGTTCAGTCCCCACTGGGGTGAAGAAAAGTAGAAAAAATAATTAGAAAAGCAGCACCTTTGAATTTTTAATTCCATACCCACTCAAAGAGTACTGAAAGCAAAAGGGAAATGAAGACTTTTTGAGGTATACAGAGCTGAAAGAGCTCATCAGACTTCCACCGTAAGAAACATTACAGCTCGTCTTCAGGCGAAATCTAGATGTACTCCAAAGAAAGGTAACTATGTGAGTACATATGTCCTTTCCCCTCACTATTTAAATCCCTGTATCAGTTAGTACAAAAACAACACTGTAGAGTAGCATCCATACTATTTGTAAAAGTAAAATGTGTGACAGAAATACCACAAATGTTGGGAGGGGAAAATTGGAAGTATATAACTGTGCATAGTGTTGTACACCTGCCAACCCAGATATTGAGGGGGTTGAGGCAGGAGGGTCTTGAGTTCAACACTGGTGTGGGAATACTTGAGAATAAAATGGAAAGGGCCAGGGTTGTGGCTCAGTGGTAGAATGGTTGCCTTAGCATATGCCAGGCCATGGGTTCGGTCACTAGGATTGCAGGGAGACAAAAAAGACAAATGCTAAGAAAAAAGAGAAATGCTTTGACATACAAAGTTGTTACACAAAAAGTGAAGTAGTTCAGTAACACTTGAAGGTAGACTATGATAAGTTAAATATGTAAACCCTAAAGCAGTCATAAAAATAACAAAGTTGTAGTTAGTTTGTCAGCCAAGCACATAAAATAGAATAAAATACTTCAGCTAATCCAATAGAAGGCAGAAAAAGATAACAGAGAACAGATGTTATAGAGAACAAAACATCTCTTGTGATGGTTTACATTTAAACATATTAATAGTCATATTGAATATAGACATCTAAATAGCTCTATTAAAATATGTAGGTCAGGGCCACACATGGTGGCGCATACCTATATTCCCAGCACTCAGGAGGCTGAGGCAGGAGGATCACTGTGAGTTCGAGGCCAGCCTGGGCTACAAAGTGAGTTCAAGGCCAACCTGAACTGCATAGTGAGACCCTATCTCAAAAGACAAAAACAAATAAAAACAAGAAAAAAGGATGTAGGTCAGTAGATTATAAGCAATTATTTGTAGCCTAGATGAAATGTTTTTTAGTTATCTTTTTTTTTTTTTGGTCTTTTTGAGACAAGGTCTCGCTATGCAGTTCAGGCTGACCCTGAGCTTACTTTGTAGCCAAGGCTGGTCTTGCATTCCCAATGATCCTCCTGCCTCAGCCTCACTTTGTTTTTGAAACAGGGTCTCACTATATAGCCCAGGCCAGTCTCAAATTCAGGGCAATTGTCCTGTCTCAGCCCACCAAGTGCTGGGATTACAGACATGCACCGCCATGTCTGCCTATTTTTTTGTTTTGTTTTGTTTTGTTTTGAGACAGGGTTTTGCTCTGATCAATGTAGCCCCAACTGGCCTTGAATTTGAGGCAGCCCTCCAGTCTCCGTCTCCTGAGTGCGAGTATTACAGGCATATCATACCATATCCAGTTTAAGAAATATTTTTACATTTAAAACATAAGCTTGCAGTGATGAAGAGTGAATGTTGGTTATTTCTCTGAGGTCTGTAAGGGATTTGGATAGAGAATCCTGAGAGAGGGAATGTGTCTGTACATCCATACATATTTTTAAAAAAAATTTTTTTTTTTTTTTGTCTTTTTGAGACAGGGTCTCACTGGGTAGTTCAGACTGGACTTGAGCTCACTTTGTAGCGCAGGCTGGTCTCAGACTCACAATAATCCTCCTGCCACAGCCTCCCGAGTGCTGGGATTACAGGCATATGCCACCACACCCTGCTCCTCCATACATAAATTAGTGTGTGGTTCCTGATTGTGTATATATGTGTGTTTAAATATGTAAATATACAGTATGGATACTGTTATGGCTCAGACCTAGATATTCCCCCAAAGATTCATGTGCTCAGAGCTGGGGGGTTTCAAAGGTGGCTGGATTAGGGTATGTGAGTGTGGATTAGAGGATTAAGAGGGTGGATAATGGAAGCCTCATCCTGGGTATAGGTGGTTCCAGTCAATTGGATTGTGGCCTGGAATATAAAGGGACAGAAGGCAGGCTGCTCCGCGCAGCACCGTAGACCGTTTCTCCTCTGTGATGCCCTCTTGCCACTCCCCTGCCTTGGAGTCAGCTGATTGTGGAGTGACATCTCTAAAAACTGAGTGAAATACACCTTTCCTCCTTTAACTTCTGGGTGTATTAGCAACAGAAGTAACTAAGAGAGATACATATATATACTAAACAAATACATGCACATAACTAATGTTTGCCACTGCATTTTCACTTTTGATGTGGAATACTTAAAATTCTTTCTCTCCTTCCCTCCCCTCCCTCACAGACTGGCTTAAACTCACTATGTAACCCTGGCTGGTCTTAAACTCACAGTGATCTTCCTGTCTCAGCCTCCTCAGTGCTGGGATTACAGGCGTGTGCCACTGTGCCTAGCTATTTACAATAGGTTTTTTTTTTTTTTTGTCTTTGTGAGACAGGGTCTCACTATGCAGCTCAGGCTGTCCTTGAGCTCACTTTGTAGCCCCGGCTGGTCTCAAACTCGCAACAATCCTCCTGCCTCAGCCTCCTGAGTACTGGGACCACAGGCATGCACCACTACGCCTGGCTGTTACTTAC
This sequence comes from Dinomys branickii, assembly GCA_004027595.1. NCBI lineage: Eukaryota > Metazoa > Chordata > Mammalia > Rodentia > Dinomyidae > Dinomys > Dinomys branickii. Next base: position 86,095 of record PVLD010007628.1, on the reverse strand, counting down.
AATAGTTTTTACCAGGTTATATTTTTGAAAATCATTTGCAGCAGTTAGGAGAATAGCTCTGTGGTAGAGCATTTGCCTAGCATGCTTGAGGCCCTTGGTTCAGTCCTTTGGGCAAAAAAATCTTTTGCCATATTTTCCATTAACCTTTTACACACACAGAGTTGCTGATCTTTGCCTTGACTTCCTGACCACAGTGCTCTTAGTCACTAGTGTTTGACTTGCTCCACAAAAGAACAGGAAATTACCAGAATGATACCAATCATTTTAAACTGATACAGGTTTAAGTGTTTTTGTTTTAGTGGCTTTATACTTACTTAATTGTGCTATAGTCACAAAATTTCTCTTCTGGTACCTGTTTTGTCTCCTAAACGCAGGTTACTAAGGCCATTTATAGAGACAGTTGTGAGAAATTTGGCTCCCCAGGGTGCCGCTTCCCCAGTTTACTTTTGTTAATACACAGATCACATCTAGAAATGGTTTGTAAAGAGGTTAAATTTGACACTTCTGCATATCTGAACAGCAATCTTGTGGTTTTACTTTTGTCTTTTTATTTTTTTTCCTCATTCATGTTTCTTGATTAACATTTGTTTTCTCTTCAATAGGCAGTGATGGTTTCAGAAAATTTTAATATAGAAGCTCCCAGCTATTTGTCCAAGGAATCTGAAGTTCTCATTTACGCCCGACAAGATGCACAGTGCGCTGCCTGTTTCCACGCCTTCTTGCCTGTACACTGTCGCTACCACAGGCCGCACAGTGAGGATGCAGAAGCCTTGGTAGTGCTCAGTAACCCAGATCTGTTGATGTCCTGTGACCAGGGTGAGAGTCGAAAGTCTTCTGAGAGTTGAAAATAATAGCAGTGTGATGGAAAAAGCTTGTTTATTTGTTTGTTTTTTCATAACTTTGATCATAAAATGAAGTACAGGTAGGGAAAAACTGCACGAACACAGATCACCACCCAGGTGAGGATGTAGCACTTTGCTGGCCACCATACTGTACCAGCAGCTCCCTTTGTTTGCTCCTAATGTAGCCTCTCCCTTCCCTCCAGGAGTAACTTAACTGTACTGGCTTTTTTTTTTTTTTTTTTTTTTTTTTGGTCTTTTTGAGACAGGGTCTTGCTATGCAGTTCAGGTCAGCCTTGAGCTCACTTTGTAGCCCAGGCTGGTTTCGATCTTGCAAGGATCCTCCTGCCTCAGCCTCCGAGTGCTGGGATTACAGGTGTGCGCCATCGTGCCCGGCTTGTACTGATTTTTGTTTCCTTACATAGTATTTTATTACCCTTGGGCAGGATTCTTAGATACTATCATTTAATGTTGTTTGTTAAAAAAAAATCTCTTATTTCCACTTCTCTGAATATATGTTATGCATCCAAAAAGACCCAGTGTAGTGGCACATACGCGTAATCCAGGTACTCAGGAGGCTGAAGCAGGAGGCCTGCAAATTTGCGGCCAGCCTGGAAGGCTTTAATGAGACCCTATCTCAAAATAAAGTGCTCAGGGTTAGGTACAGTGACACGGGCCTGTAATCGCAGCATTTTCTGCTTTCTTTCTTTCTTCCTTTTTTTTTTTGGTACTGGGAATCAAACTCATGACCTCAGGCTTGCCAGGCAAAGCGCTAATGCCCTGAGCTACATCCTCAGCTCTATCCCAGAATTTTCAGAGGCTGTGACAAGAGGATTGCAAATTTGAGTCTAACTTGGGCAATTTAGTGACTTAAATTGAGACCATGTCTCAGAATTACAAAATAAAAGAGAAAGGACTAAGGAACAGGGAGTAGCTCAGCAGTAGAGCATGTGCCTGAGGCCCCACAATTCAGTCCCCAGGAATGGAAAATAAAAAAGTTTTACATTTTTAATGGAATTGAAGAAGTCATGTTCAACCTCTGTAATATTTTTATTTTATTTATTTATTTATGGGTAGGATTGATTATCTTTTTTTTTTTTTGGTACTAGGAATCGAACTCAGGACCTTGCGCTTGCCAGGCAGGTGCTTGTGACACTGAGCTAGATCCCAGTCTTATTTATTCATTTTTGAGACAAGGTCTCACCATGTAGTGCAGGCTGACCTTGAATTCATTATGTAGCCCAGGCTGGCTTCAAACTTTTAGTGATCCTCCTGCCTCAGCCTTCCAAGTACTTGGGTTACAGCTGTGTGCCACCATACCATGTGTGCCACCACACCTGACCTCTTGTAATATTATAATTTTAATTTTTAGGCTTCATATAAAAAAAGAATAGTTAAATAACAGCACGTGATGGATGGATCCAAGTCATATACAGTGTGTGTTCAAATGTTTGATTAGTCCTGTCCCAGCACTTAAAACTTGTATTGAGGATCAATACAAGCCTAGTCCTGAGTCCAAATACAGGTTTTCTGATAATGTGTTTTCCTGCTTTTCTTAGAGTTCCGGGTGTTGAAATGCTGGGCCCGGGCAGAGGCGGCAGCTCCTTGTGCTCTGAACAGCCAGGACGTCTGCCGGTGGAGCAGCCTGAAGTACAGACGAGTGAGCCAGTCTTACACTGTCCCTCATTAAACGTCTGTGTTTCTTCCACATCTAAGGAGTTAGCATTTTATCCTCTTAACACTGAATGCTGCTGCTTGTTTATTTTTAATACACTTTCTTTGTTATTATTGGCAACACTGACTCCTCATTTGGGTGAAGTCAGAACCATTCTGCTGGGGGCCTGGTGATCTAGGGCCAGTTCTGTGTCTCCATGGCTCCCAACAGAAGTACTGTAGAGCTGGTGTGCTACTGAAAGGTATGCAATGGCAGGGAAAAGCAGTGCCAAGTTCAACTGCTTTTCTTTTACCAGGAAGGCCCTGTTTTGCAATGGCAAGCAGAAATATCAAAACAACACCCGGATTTGGAGGCAGATTTATTTATGTCAGCGTCAATGGGCACCGATCAGGATCATTCCCAGAATATCAGGCCCCATCTCTGGTGTTCTAGGGCTTATACTGGATAAGCAAGCAGGAAGTGCAGAGGCAGAATGGCTTGTCAGTTGGGGATTCGCTTATATACTATGCATCACAATGACTAGCCATTTCTAAGAGATAGGAGCAACTGGATCTGGAACAGAAACTGTTACCTGGGCAACTAACAAACTGAAGTATACTAATTTGGGGGTGTATTTTCTGTTACAATTTTATTTTCTTTTGAGACAGGGTCTTTGTAGTTCAGATTGGCCTTGACTCATTGTATAACGCAGGCTGGCCTCTAACTTGTGGTGACCCTCCTACGTCAGCCTCTTGAATGCTGGGATTACAGGAGTGCACCACCACACCTGGCAGAAAAACGTTATTATTTTATATTAGTAGTTTGCATTGCTGGTCTTAAAAACATTTTGAATGTGGTTCCCTTTAAGACCATGTAACTTTCTTTTTTTTTTTAATTTATTTTTTGTCTTTTTGAAACTAGTTCAGGCTGGCCTTGAGCTCACTTTGTAGCCCAGTCTGGTCTCAAACGCCCAACAATCCTCCTACCTCAGCCTCTTGACTGCTGGGATTATAGGCGTGTGCCACCAGGCCAGGCTATCTTTTGCTTTTTTTTTTTTTTTTTTTTTTTTTTTTTTTTTTTTTTTTTTTTTTTTTTTTTTTTTTTTTTTTTTTTTTTTTTTTTTTGTCCTTTTGAGACAGGGTCTCACTGGCCTTGAGCTCGCTTCGTAGCCCAGGCTGGTCACAAATTTGCAGCTATCCTCCTGCATCAGCCTCCTGAGTGCTGGGATTATAGGCATGTACCACCACCACATCTGCCTTACTGTTTTAATATTTTTTTTCTCTAGGGCTCAACTTAGAATTCTGTATTTTAATGTGAAACAGAGGAAGAGGAAGAACATGTTTATATTGTTCCTGGTGGTGATGTCAGGATATAGCTTTTTTTTAAAAAAGTTGTATATTGAACTCTATGTAAAAAGTAGGAAAAGTTAAAACTAATGTGAACTTATGAGTTATTGTGGAATTGAGTCTGATCTGTAACATTTAAGTGAAATATTGGATCTAAAAGTCATTCAGGGGGCTGGGGATATAGCTCAGTGGAATAAGCGCCTGCCTAGCAAGCACAGGGTCCGGAGTTCGATCCCCAGTACCGCCAAAAAAAAAAAAAAAAAAGTCATTCAGATAATAATGTATAATGTATAACGTAGTACTGACTTAAAGATTTGAAAGAAAAAAGCAAGAGATCAAATTTAAAATCAAAGAAATAGTGGTCTCACCTGAGAAGGATGTGATGCATTTTAAAGGTCTTTAATTTTCTGTCCCTCTCTTTCCACAGGTACATAAGAATGTGACGCTAGGAATTCCAGTGGGATTGACTGTACATACCACTTTAGTATGTTCAGTGACTTTGCTTGTTACAATTCTGTGTTCTACGTTGATTCTTCTAACTGTTTTCAAATATGGGAATGTTTCGCTATAATTTTTATGGTGCAAACTTTTTAATAAAACTTGAGACCTATTCTTTTGTTGTTGTTGTTTTTTGGTCAAGAATTGAACTCATGACCTTGCACTTGCCAGGCAGGTGCTGCACCCCGAGCTATATCCCTGGCCCTACCTATTCATTTGTAAATAGAAGTGTTCTTCCAGAATTAACTTTTGTCTTTTGTCTTCATTTATAACTAAAATTATGTTCACCAGAAGAAATTTTGGATCATGCTCAACTAAATCAAAAATTTAAGCTGGGTATGGTGGCACATGCAAGTTTGAGACCAGCCTAGGCTACAAAGTAAGCTCAAGGCCAGCCTGAACTGCAAAGGGAGACTTGTCTCAAAAAAGCAAAACAAAACAAAAATTTAGTGTTCCATGTTGGGTTTGGTGGCGCATACTTGTAAGCCCAGCACTTGGGGAGGCTGAGGTAGGAGGATTGCTGTGAGTTCAAGACTAGCTTGAACTTCAAGATCCTGTCTCAAAAAAAAAAAAAGTGTTCTATTATTTAATCTTTTGGTTAAATAAAAGAACTTTGGTAATTTAGAGCTTTGGTAATTTGGAAGCATCAGGTGCTAACAGAGGATGCTTAGTTCTGTTGAATGCATACTTTGTGAGAATGACTTTATCTTTACTTGGGATAGAAAAATGAGTTCATTATACATTACTGACCAATTAGTCACGCTTTTTGTATAGAAACCTTTCAATTGAAAGTAAAAATTAAGAAAAGCATAAGTAGGAATAAAATTATTTGCATGAAGATCAGTTTTGTTTAAACTTTATTTTCATGAGATTATTAACACCATTTACATGGAGTTTATTAAAATTGATTATTAAAACACTTCCATTTTCCTTATCCTCTTTTTTTTGCTTTCACTTAATTCTGTATAACAAAGAATTTTCAAATTTGTCAGACTTGGGTATAGACTTTGAAAGGGCAGATTTATAACGGGAAGCACTGTAATCGTCCGTGGAATATGAGTAACCCTCGGAATCCCAGGTCATCAGGAGAACAACATCTTTTCATTGCTTCATTTTCCGAAGTCCTTTTGGATTCTCTCTCCAGTTTGGAAGAATACTTTCCTCTTCTACCGCTAAGTGAGAGGTCTCAGTCTTACAGTCCCAATCAGATTTAGAATGGGATGACTTCTCAGATCTCTGTGAGAGGAAGAATGACATAAGGTGCACTTCAAGTGTGTCTTCTTATATTCAACTTCTGAATTGGAGCTCTCTCATACCCTGTTACCTGTATAGGGCTGACAATAGTGTGTCCTCTCTCGAGAGGGAATTTGATCAGGTTTATAATAATAAGATGGTTCTGAGCAGAAGTAGGATAAACTGGCTGTAGACCCTTTTTGATTCCTGCACTTGAGAAGCTAACGGAGGATGGCTGTGAGTTTGACGCCAGCCTACGCTACATATTGAGACCCTGTCTCCAAAAAAAAGATATGGTCCACTGTTACTCTTCCTGATCTGTATCAGGAAGATACGTGCCACACGTCTCTTTCAAGTTTTAAGTAGCTAAAGTATCATTTTTTTCTGTTTTATTTTTTTTAAAACAGGGTCTTGCTATAGTTCAGGCCACCCCTGAAATAACAATATAGCCCAGACTGGCCTCGAGCTTGTGGCAATCCTCCTGCCTCAGCCTCCTGAGTGCTGGAATTATAGGCACCATGCCTGGCTCAGAACCTGGTTTTTTAGAGCTCAGACTAATCTTAGATCTGGAATTTCTTCTTCCTTCACAATCTGGGAATCTATGTGGGAATAGCTACTTCATCATTCAGATGTTGAGTTATGCATTTCTCTGACCTGTTAGATATAATGTTCTGCTTAGTATCCACATCTAAAGACTTTTTTTTTGGTATTGGGAATCAAACTCAGGACCTTGTACTTTACCAGGCAGGTGCTTGTGCCACTGAGCTATATCCCCAGCCCTAAAGACTTGTACAAATGTAACTGGCGGTTCTTTCAGAGTTTTAGCTGCTACATCTACTGGTAAGGATACTGGTGCTGTCATTGAACTGGAACTGGTGTGTGTGGTGAGGCCACTGGCTCTGTATTGGTGCTGGTGATGAAGGTGCTGTGGCTGAGGAAGGTGGAGGTGGAGATGAAGGCAGTGAGTCTACCGGTGTTGATTCTGTTGTGACTGCTGGAAATTGTACTGTGGGAGGAGACAGAGATGCTACTGCTGAAGAAGTAGCCAGCAGTGGCCTGGATGATACATGAAGCAGATGTTTTCTAAGATGAACTTTGCCCAATTCCACTCTTGATTTTGGTAGGGAATGTCCTCCTGTAGTAGCTAAGGTGTCTGCACTTTAATTTTAGGAGTTGACTCTACTTGAGATAAAGCTAAGGAATTTGCAGTATCATTGTTTTTCATTGCCAAGTGCAGTGAGAAACCTACTCTGCAAAGTTTTTTTTTGTAAGGCTGAAGCTGAATGACATCTGTCATCCTTGTTCCTCCAAATTCACTTTTTTTTGTGTGTGTGTGGTACTGGGGATCGAACTCAGGACCCTGCGCTTGCTAAGCAAGCGCTTATTCCACTGAGCTATATCCCCAGCCCCCAAATTCACTTTTGTCTTGGTGCCTTTAGACAAAAGTTGACTAGAAGTGACACCTTTGAATATTGTTCCTTTGATGAAACGTGTTTCCTGCACAGTTTCAGTCTTTGCCTCATTTTCTTCTCTCTTACTTGTCCTGGATGATCCCAATGAGAAGCAGTTGTCGTCACATTCTGTGCCAAGTGCTTTCCATTCATTATCACTCAATCTTCCTAAAAGCCCAAGTGATGGAGACCACTCTGTACTGGCTCTGAGCAGGATTTATTTTTTATTTTTATTTTTTTGTCTTTTTGAGACAAAAAAAAAAAAAAATGCAGTTCAGGCTGGCCTTGAGCTCACTTTGTAGACCAGGCTGGTCTTAGGCAACAATCTTCCTGCCTCAGCCTCCCAAGTGCTGAGATTATGGGTGTGGGCCACCACGCCCACCTGGCTCTGAGCAGGATTTAATATTTACCAGTTGGCTTTTCATGCTTATTTGGAAGTTGTCCAAAGCTTAAGCACTTTGTCTGGAGATGGGCAATCAGATTCCTGCATTTTCTTCAGTGTCCTCCTTTTGCTTGGAACTGGGAATCAAACTCAGGACCTTACGCTTGCCAGGCAGGTGCTGTGCTGCTGAGCTGTGTCCCCGGCCCTTCCCCTCCTTTGAAAACCAAATAAACATGGGTTGCCCAGGGAACTTCTTTGTCTGAACCCAGAGAATCTTAAATTTGGTAAGAATGAGACCCTCCTGGAGCTCTAAAATGATACTGTAGTGGTATTAGGAATTATTAGCATTACAGCTACTGCAGCATTAGCTGGAGTAGCCCTTTATCAGTGAGTGCAAACGACTCAATTTGTGCAGATGTGACATGAAAATTCTGATAGATTATGGCAAACTCAATATTCTATAGATGAAACGGCGATTCAAATAGACTTGCAGCAAGCAGGGGTATTGTTGGGAGATAAATTAGTTTACAGAAACAGTTACGGCTTAAATGTGATTGGAATCACTGTTCTTTTTGTTACTCCTCATCACTATAATAATATACTTTCCCCCTGGGAAAGTGTCAAAAAACATTTAATCAGGGAAATTTATCTCTTGAGATTAAAAACTTAAAGGAATATTTGAGACATTTAACAACGAACTAGAATTGCTACAAGGAACTAATTTGTTACAAGCTATGGATAAAGAAATAAAACATTTGAATCCTTTAAAACAATTACAGTTTTTCCAAATATCTACGGGCATTTTATATGTTATTATAATTGTTCTTTTCTTGACCCTTTTTGTAGTCTGGTGATGCTCATCCAAAAAATACCAAAACACAGAAAGACCAACGGCAGCCTTCCCATCAGTACTGGAAAGGGCTTCAGCAACACGGCGGGCGTGGAGGACGTTCTCTGGTTTACCTTTCCGTGTAGCGCTGTGTGGGACTTCGAGCCTGACCAAGCTGTACGACTGTGTGATTCTGGAGGACGTCTAGCAAAGGCGTTCGTGTCATAAGGAAATGAAAGCTGGACCTTAGTCTCTGAAAAGCCGCTGGGACGGCTCTAGATGCTGTACTGAGATACGTCGGAAGGGATAACGACAAGAGTCAAAGCTCGGCCCCTGTGGTAGTTACGCCGTGTTACCCTCGCTAACCCTGTTCATGACTCCTCCCATTTCCTCTGTTCCTGCTTTTCATGAGAATCCTAATAAAAGGCTAAAGGAAATTATAATCGAGGCTTCAGTCCTAGAGGCTGCAGCCCCCTGATCCCATCACTTTGTCTCTCTTGTTTTTCTTTTCATCCACTGCACCTCGTTCCCGGCACCTGTCACCTGACACAGAAACCAACATACAACCAACACCCAAGTTGCTATCATTAGGGTAACTGTTTCAAAGATGAGAAAACTTCAGAGAGGTGAAGTCACTGGTCCAAGGTTAAACTAGTGTTCAAATCTGGGTATCTGCTCCTGAAATCAAGTACTTTAACCAAGTGCTGTGCTTCCTTTCTCTCCCCAGCATATGAACACTAGTGTACGAACGCTTCCTTCTAGGGCTTGCTGTCACACCACTTTTCATTTTGTTGGCTAGGCTTTGTGTTCTTCATTCAGGGTTGGGTGCTTGGGTCGTAGAAATCCTCCATCTTCAGAGGCAGCTGTTGTGGCAGCTGCTTCATCAGGACCCTCCTTTTACTTTTTATAGTATTTCTTCCAAATGTGTGAATCGGTAAAGGGTTTGATGAAACTGAATGCTAAGATTTAGCACAGGTTTAGTACTGAATTTGTCGGCAAGACAATGCAGATTATAATTTTATTTTGGTATTTTTGGTCTTTTTGAGGCAGGGTCTCACCATGCAGTTCAGGCTGGTTTTAAACTCACTTTGTAGCTCAGGCTGGCCTCGAATTTGCAGTGAGCCTTTTGCCTCAGCCTCCCGAGTGCTTGGGTTACAGGTTGCAGGCATGTACTACTATACCCAGCTAGATTGTAATTTTTTTATTTGTTTTTATGTATGTATGTATGTATGTATGTACGTATTTATTGTCTTTTTAGACAGGGGCTCACTGTGCAGTTCAGGCTGGCCTTGAGCTCACTTTGTAGCCCAGGCTGGTCCTGAACTCACAAGGATCCTCCTGCCTCAGCCTCCCAAGTGCTGGGATTACACATTGCAGGTATGCACCACCACGCCGGGCTGGATTGTAATTTTAAAGTATTTTATTGAACATTTACCAAAAAGTAAAATCTTCAGGTGATTTGTTTTTTTGTTTCGTTTTGGTCCTTTTGAGACAGGGTTTTGCTATGCAGTTCAGACTGGCCTTAGTCTTCTGAGTGCTAGGATTGCAGGCGTGCGCCACAATGCCCAGCTGTGATTTGTTATTAAATAAAGGGTTCAGTTTACTATTATACTTGGGTAGAAAATAAAGTGCTATAGACCTAAGTGAAAAATGAAACTTTAAGCCATGGTTGTACAGGCCTACAGTTGCAGCACTATGGGAGGCTGAGGCAGGACTATTGTTGGGACTTACCAAGACCCTGTCTCTCAATCAATCAATCAATCAATCAAAGTTTAGGGCAGGCATGTTCCAAAACAAGCCAGAGTATGTTGACCTTGTTTGTTTTGTTTAAGATAGTCAGATGTGTTTTGTTTGGTTTTTATTTTTTTATGATACATGTTTATATATGGTATCACTGCTTATTTTCCTAAAGCTCTTTGGTGCTTTTATGGAAATAACAATTTGACATGCACAGCTTGACTAGTCATAATGGGGCTGCTTTTGGTTGAGGTAGTTGCTTGCGATTTAAATACTAGCAAAGGCAACCTGGTGCCACAAGGTTCACGTGTATTAGAGATCTTTAAAATAACTACAATTTTAATCCAGTCTAGTTTCTTCATACTGGTTTTCTGTTTTCTTATATGAAAAAATTCCATTTTTCACAAGCATTTCTTGCACTATGGGATTCAGAATGTGGCATTGAGTGAAATTATGTATATGTCCAGTTAAAATTCAGTACTGTTGATGACAGTATTTTGGAACATGGTTAGATAGATAATATAATGATACTGTTTAATTTCTTAAGAACTTGTGAAGCTAGTGTGGTGGCCCATGCCTGTAATCCCAGCACTGAGGGAGCCGGAGGCAAGAGGACTGCAAGTTCTGGTCTTATCTGAGCAAATTTTTTTCCTGGGAAATTTAGCAAGATGCTGTCTTAAATAAAAAGGTCTGGGATATAGCTCAGTCACAGAGCACCCTCTAGGTTCCATCCGCACTACCAAAGAAAGAAAATGTTGAGCTGGGGATGTAGCTTAGCTGCGCAGCACCTGCCTGGCAAGCGCAAGGTTGTGGGTTTGATTCCTGGTACCAAAAAAAAAAAAGTATGTAGTTATGTTTATGTAGTTTTTGTTGTTGATTTGTTTTTTTTTTTTGGTCTTTTTGAGATAGGGTCTCACTATGCAGTTCAGGCTGGTCTTGAACTCACTTTGTAGACCAGGCTGGCCTTGAACTCACAACTATCCTCCTGCCTCAGCCTCCCAAGTGCTGGAGTTATAGGTGTGCGCTGCCACACCCAGCTTGTTTTGGGGTTTTTTGATACAGGGTCTCACTATGTACTTCAGGCTGGCCTTGCATTCACTGTTAGCCCAGGACAGCTTCAAACTTGGGGCAGCCTTCTTGCCTCTGCCTCTGCAGTGCTGGGCTGACAGCTAAGTCCATTTGGGCATCATTATTCTTTCCATACTGTTTGTAGGTTTTTGGGGGGCTGGGGGGTGTGAGACACTGCCACTGGATAGCTCAGGCTGGCCTTGAACACACTGCTACCTCCTGAGTGCAGGTATGTGCCACCATATGCTTTCTCTGGCCCACTGGTGGTAGCTTATTTTCTCAAGTGTATTATAAATTATAATGGATGCTTATGTTTAGCTTTGGAAAACTCATCTGTGGGATCCTTTGAGGCCTGGGTTGCAGGTGCACCCGTGCAGTGAGGATTCATTTCTCTCAGGTCCTGGAACACTAAGGGTCACTTTCCTGATTGGACAGTACTATAAACTGAAACTTTCAAACCACAAAGTTTATGTGTCGCAAAGTTTATGCTTATCAGTTCTAAAGAGAACTTTTCCCCTCGCTGCCAAGCCCAAGCTAAAATAAGTGCTCTGCAGGTTTGTGGGAGGGACCAGGGACGTTGAACCTTTTAGTGGTTTCAGTTACAAACAGCTTGCTGCAGCACGCGTGCCATAGGTTCGCCGCCACTGGTATAGGCCTTTGTGTCTTCAGCCCTACACAAGATCACAAACCCAACTTCTCCTTTTCTGTGTGTACTAACGGGCCATGTTTCAAGTTAACAGTGTGCTGTGCTGCTTGATTCCTTTCTCCCCTCTTCCCCCCATGTCAACTGAGTTTTTTGCTCTACATCCACAGTGTTGTAGGGAAACAATACAGGACATAATTTATAGGATTATTTTATAATAGTCACCCAAAGAGTCAAGTTTTAGGATTATTTTATAATAGTCACCCAAAGAGTCAAGTTTAAGAGTGCAGGAAATCTTCCATACATGAAAGACCCAAAGAGTCCAGCTAATGGCCTGGATCCCAAGGCAATGTCCTGCATGAGTCCAGCTGAGGACCTAGAGCACATAACAGTGCCTCCCATGAGTCCAGCTGGAGGCCAAGAGCCCATGACAAAGTCTCATGCAAGTCTGTATCAAGGATCTGTGCTAAGGAGGCCCCAAGGTCAGTAGTGGAAGCTAGAAAGTCTGTGCCACCCGGATGAAGGATCTGTGGAGCCAGGAAGTGACTCCCAAAGTAAGGACCAGCGCTCCCTCAAAGTGAACTGTAGCCATTCTCAGTGACAACAGGTTCTGAGCTTGACAATGAGAGTCGCCAAGTTTGTATCAGGAAAGCCAGCATGACAAGTTGCTCCAGGGGAACCAACAGCACCCTAACAGCACCCTTTCTTTTTCTCCAATTCTCCTTTTTTATTTTGTTAACAGTAGTCCTCAGGCAGGCCCCCAACACCCAGCACCGTGCTGATTCAGTTCAGCTGGGTGTTCCAAGTTGCCTGCCAGTTGTCCACCCACCACACAGAGTAAGCGCATCAGTCTACCTCGCTCCATTTCCACTGCCACATGGCTAGTCGCCCTCAGGATCACTGCCTCCCCTTGTTCATTTCCCTTCTTGCACCACCACGTGTTTTTCTGCATAGCAGCCTGATAATCTTAAAATGTAAACTAGATGGCATCACCCCCCTGCTTAAAACCCTTTAGTGACTTTTTGGATTTTTTTTTTCTGTCTTTTTCAGACAGGGTCTCGCTATGCAGCCCAGGCTGGCCTTGAGCTCCCTTTGTACTCCAGGCTGGTCTTGAACTCACAGCAAACCTCTTGCCTCGGTCTCCCAAGTGCTGGTATTATAGGCGTGTGCCACCAAGCCCGGCTTTTGCCCCTCTTTTTTCTCTCACACCACATAGCAGTTTTTTGTTTGTTTGAGACAGGGTCTCGCTATGTAGCCCAGGCTGGCCCCAAACTCGCAAGGATCCTCCTGCCTCGGCCTCCCAAGTGCTGCGATTACAGGTGTGTGCCACCATGCTAGGTTTCTAGCAGTATTTTAATTACTGTTTTCATTTATATGCTCCATAAAGGCAAAGTGAGTCATGTTCACCCTTTATGCATGATGACTAACAGTATCCTGCTCATACTGGACTTTCAAATACTTGTAGAATAAGTGCATACCTTGGTGGACTCTTCTTTGGATCAAATACAGAGGGCTTAGTTCGCAAAGAGATGGGATTTAATTTAGTAACAAAAAATGTAGGTTAAAGAGTAAAATGGAGACGAGATGAATTTCCAGACAGAGATGCCCTAGAGATTTGTGTACCCTGTCAGCATTCCCAGTGGGCAGGACCTGAGGAGACCATGCCCAACGCAATGATGGACTGGCTGCTCCCTACACGAAGTCCAGCCCGTCCCCACCCAGGAAGCAGCCAAAGAACAAGTGGGGTCCGCGTACTACAACTCCCAGCAGCGCGCGCGAGGTCGCCCTCCGCGCCCCGCCCCCCGGGGAGCCCGGCCCCGCCCCGCCCCGCTCCCCGCCGTCGCCCGCTCGCCCTCCCCCAGGGTTGTGGCCACGCGCCGTGGCGGCGGTTGTTCCGCTTCCCCTCCGTCCCGGGCGGTCGCCATTGCCGAAGGCTCCTGCCCTCCCCTCGCCCGCGCCGCGGGTTCGCCTGCCGCCCCACTAGCGGAACAGCGGTGCGCGGCGCGGCTCCTCGCCCGCCCGGCCGCCCGGCCCTGCCCGGCCCTGCCCGCCGCACCCCGCGAGCTCGCACGGAGGCGCCTCGCCGGGCGGGACCGCGCCTGCTGGTAAGTTCAGGCGGCCGGCGCCCTCCGCCGCCGCCTCCTTCCTCCTTCCTCGTCCGCTGCCTGGAGGCGAGCGGCCCGGGACGCGGCCCAGCCACCTGCGCCGGGCGGCGGCTCATTGTCTGCTCCGGGCCGGGCGGCGCGGACCCAGCCCTGGCCCGGGCCCCTCCGCGACCGCCCCGCAGTCCTCTCGCGGCCCCGGCTCCTCCTGCTCCGGCTCCGGCTCCGGCTCCAGCTCCAGCCGCGCTCCGCGTCCCGCTCCGTCCCGTCCCGTCCCGTCCCGACCCGCGCGCGGCGCCGTCCTCCCCTCGCGCTCCTCTGTCGCCAGCCGGAGGTGACTTTCGCCTCTTTAGGTGACTTAGGTGAAGTCCTGACGGGTTTCTCACCATGTTTGGCTTTCTTCGAATCGCAGGCGCGCGCGCACACGAAGCGTCGGCGCAGATTCCCCGGTGGACTCAACCTTTGGGCTAATTCTTCACAGATAAAGTCATCCCAGAGCCCGGCTGTGTCAGGTCTCTGCCATTGTCAGTCTGTGGGGCCGTCCGCGCCCTCGCAGCTGCATTTTAATGGGAATACTCGCTGTGAGCGTGATTTGTTTTCCGCCTTTGATAAGTGACCAACTCCTACGGCTATCTTGGTTCTGCTTTACAGGCGAGCTGTTTTCTTCTGTTTGCTGTTTTCACCTCAGCGAAAAAGACAGTCAAAATGGTTAGGCCTAAAATTAGACTGCGACGAGCTGTATTTTGGATCAAGGTTGTGCACGTCACGTTTTTTCCCCCGCTATGTCGGACTCTTCCGCTCTTATAAGCAGGCAGGATATTGAAATGTACAAGAATTTGCTCTGGGGGTTTTGCTTTTGTAGGGTTGTCCAAAACAGTAACGTCAAATGAAGTTAGATTGGGATGAAGACGGTGAATAGCAATTTTTAAAGCAGGTTTAAACTTGTCAAGCTCTGTGCATTGGTAAAACATTCACGCTCACCGCTAAGTTCCTGTCTCCTTCTCCGTCTCTGTACACATATAGGTGTACAAGTGAAAGCGTGTTTCATAGTTTGTTAGGGATATTGATTTGAGGTAACTTTTAATCTTTCATCCTCAGCTTTTAAGTTTTTCTAGTTGTTAATTAGCCAAGAACACTGATTGACACATTATGGGAACTGAAGCTCATGTTTTTTTGTTTCTGTCTTTTTTGAGACAGACTCTGGTCATGCAGTTGAGGCTGGTCTTGAGCTCACTTTGTAGTTCAAGTTGGTCTTGAACTTGGAACAATTCTCCTGCCTCAGCCACCCGAGTGCTGCGATAACAGGCGTGCGCCACCACGCGCCGGCTGAAGCTCAGGTTGCTGACCTGTAAACTAACTTTCAGATTTTGGTGAAGGTGGTTGACCTAAATTTGGGGTATTTTTGTCTTTCATTAAATAGTCCATTGTTACCTTTCCCTCTAGCAGGTTCTGAGGGAAAAATGGCTTAGTGTAGGGTTCAGTTTCAGTGCTGTCCTCAGTTGCTGCTAGTAATTGTCCTGAACTTAAAATGGGAAGTCTTGGAGAGCTGAGGAGTTAAGGTGTAGCAGTGTTAGAGTATGAAATGTGGCCTGTTGATGTCAGCTTCTCTGCCACTTTTTTTTTTGTCTTTTTGAGACAGGGTCTTGGTATGTCCAAGGCTGTCCTTGAGCTCACTTTGTAGCCCAGGCTGGCCTCGAACTCACAACTCTGCAATGATCCTCTTGCCTCAGCCTCCCTAGTGCTGGGATTACATGCGTGGGCCACCACGCCCAGCTGCCACTTTTCTTTGGAGATAGGTCCTTACTGTGTTTTCTAGGCTGGCCTCAAACTCTTTCGGGCTTAAGTGATCCTCGTGTCTCAGCCTCTGTTGGGCCGGGATTACAGGTGTACACCACTAAAGCCAGCAAGCAGATATTTTTAACGGAAGCATTCTGGGATATTTCACTTCCCTTAGTGCCTTGATTCCAGGTTTGCCATCATTCATATACTTACCTTCTGGACTTTGTGACATTTAATACAAATGCTCCAAACCCAAATTCATAAAGGGTAAGTTTACCGTGGGCCTTGATCTGCTAAAGTGAATGAGGACTCCTTGGTGCTGTAATCTTTATGATAGGCTAGTTTCCAAGTAGGTGTGGTTAGCAGTAGTTTTATTTCTTTTCAATTATATGGGGATTTTGGGGGGGCCTTCTTCTGATCTTTTTGAGACAGGGTCTGCTATGCAGTTCAGACTGGCTTTGAGGTCACTTTGTAGCCCAGGCTGGGCCAGAACTCTCAATGATCCTCCTGCCTCAGTCTCCCAAGTGCTGGCATTACAGGCATGCACCACCACTCCCGGCACAATTATATATTTTAAAAGAAGGAACTTAGAACTTGTTCTGGTAGCTAAGGATAAACTTTCAATTACATTTTTTTTAACTAGAGAATTTGTGTAAGTAGCCAAGGATAAAATAACTAGATACAGTTAAACCCTATCTTTAATCTACTAGTACTGGTTATTACAGTAATGTTCACATGTATGTTTCTTTGGGCCATGTTTTTTGATTAAAACTGGGCCATGTTTGAGACTTCAGGGTTTTGATCAGTTTGTTCTCAAAAGTCTTTCTAGTTAGAGAGTTAACTAATTTCAGACTAATCAGGTAATAAATTACTTGCAAATTGTGCTTTTTTTTTAGCAAAAAGAGCAAGGAAATAATATAATCCTCAAATACTGATTGTTTTGTGATCAGATCTGAGTTTCACTTACTCATTTCTTGGGTCACTGGTTAGGTGGAGTCAGTCTGAACTTTGATTCAGGATTTCAGAGTTGTAGCTTATTACCTGTGTGACATATTAGTTCTTTTTAAAATTTAAAACAAATATTTATTATTCTGGTTCAATCTTTCACAAGTATATTAGTTCTTATTCCATGTATCCACTGCTCAAGAGCTGGAGACCTGGATTTGAATTCTGGCCCTTTAACGTGACCGTGGGCAAAACACACATTCTTTTCAAGACTTAGTTTTCTCATTTGTAAGATGAAAATAATAACAACAGTGCCAGTTTAATAGGTCTGAGTGCTTACATGCTTCACTAGCTTCGTCTCCTCTTTTTTTTTTTTTTGATACAAGTAATCGAACTCAGGACCTTATGCTTGCCAGGCAGGTGCTGTGCCTGAGCTACATCCCCAGCCCCCCAACTTTAGCTGGATGTCTGATCTTTTTTGTCTTTTTGAGACAGTCTCACTATGCAGTTCAGGCTGGACTTGAATTTACAATGATCCTCCTGCCTTAGCCTAATGAGTGCTGGGATTCCATAAAGTTTGTAAGTGTGCATTTTAAGTTTTGATAGATGCTAAATTGCCTTCCAACAGAACCAATCTATATTTCTTTATCTGTATTTTTTATTTGAATTGTAGAAGCTCTTTACTCATAAAGACTATTAATCCCTTGCCTTCATAATACCCTTGATGTTCATCTATGTTAAATATTTCCCATTCTACTTTTAGAACAAACATTTTTTGTTACTTATTCTACTTCTAGTAATTGTTTTGTCTTAAACCTTCTGTTATATTTTGGCACATGATGGGGTTAAAAGAGTCTTAAAATATAAACTAGTTTTATTACAGAAATAAAATACAGCTGTAAAAATATTTTGGGAGCTTGGGGGTGGTATAAAAAATTAGTTGCATTATAAGGGTTGGGAGATAATTTTTTTTCTTTTATGGTCTTTTTTTGGCCGTTTTTGTTTGTTTGTTTGTTTGAGACAGGTTCTCGCTGTGTAATGTGCTCTGGGTTTGAATTTACTGTATAGCCCAGGCTGGTCTCAAACTCACAGTGATCCTCCTGTCTCAGCCTCTCCAGTGCGTGGATTACAGGAGTGTACCACCATGCCTGGCTTGGTCTCTTTTTTACACAGGGTTTCCCTATGCAGTTTAGGAAGGCTTTTTTTTTTTTTAATTTTAATTTTTTTTTTTTTTAGGAAGGCTTGAACTTTCTTTGTAGTTTAGGCTGTTCTCAAACTCCCTAAGATCCTCCTGTCTCAGCCTCCCAAGTGCTGGGATAACAGGCATGTGCCACCATGCCTGGCCACATTTAAAGCTCTTCTAATTTACTTCTGAGTACTCTGTATTTATATGAATGCACTATTCAGTGTTTTCTAAATAGTTGTTCTGCTTTTTATTATCTGATCCAAGGGTGCTAAGAACAGTTTAATGCATGCTTACATGTTTTTGTTCACGACTGTATCTCAAATTTGTTGAAGGTTTCTTTGTGAATTAAAGCATTATTTATCTTA
The DNA here is from genome assembly GCA_004027595.1 of Dinomys branickii. Classification (NCBI taxonomy): domain Eukaryota; kingdom Metazoa; phylum Chordata; class Mammalia; order Rodentia; family Dinomyidae; genus Dinomys; species Dinomys branickii. The sequence continues at coordinate 68,038 of PVLD010007628.1, read as the reverse complement.
ATAAATGTTCTGTGAAAACATTTTTGTTTGTAACTTACTGAGTTTTACATACCTGGCTAGGTATCATTACATTCTTATTTCTTCTGAGTACTGTCTTGCCTTCATATTGTCAGGAAGCTTTCATATGTCAGTGATGCTGTATTTTAAAGAGAGCTTCCCTGATCACTCATCTAAACTAGCCTCTGTGGGCCCTTATTCAGTATCTTAATTTCTTGCTGTTTAGTTTTTTTCTTTTTTAAGCATTTCCATCTGAAGTTACTTGTAGGGACTGAACCCAGGGCCTCACATATACTAGGCTCCAGTCCTTTTAATTTTGAGACAGTCCGTTTAGGTGGCCCAGGCTGGCCTCAAAACTGCAGTACTCCTGCCTCAGCCTCCCAAGTAGCTAGGATTTGGGGCATGTGCCACCACACCCAGTCAGTACATCTTTTATGTTCAGTGATGCCTTCTGTCAATATGCCTTGGTATTTCCTGGCAATTGATTATTTTGTTTTGTTTTTGTACCAAGAATCAAACTCAGGACCTTGTGCTTGCCAGGCAAGTGCTTGTGCCACTGAGCTATATCCCTGGCCCCAATTGATTGATTTTTGAGGCTGTCTTACTATGTTGCCCAGACTGGTCTAAAACTCATGAGCTCAAGTGATCCTCCTGCCTCAGACTCCAGAGTAGCTGGGACTACAGGTACATGCTGCCATGTCTAGCTTTCTCTATGATTTTGACTACTTATATAAGTAAAATCCTATGGTATTTGTCTTTTGTGACTGGCTTATTTTATAAAGCATGATATCCTCGGTGTTTGTCCATGTTACAGCATATTTTAGAATATCTTTCCATTTTATCACTGAATAATATTTCATTGTATGTTTCTACCATATTTTAGCTATTTATCCGTCAGTGAACATTTAGGTTGTGCTACCATATTCTAGCTGTTGTGAATAGGCTACTGGGAGCATTTCTCTCAGACTGTATCCAAGAAGTGGAATTGCTGGATTGTATGGTAACATGTAGGTATGTATGTATTTTTGAGGAATCACCCAGCTGTCTTCCACAGTGACTGTACTGTTTGACATTTCCACCCACTCTACAGAGGGATTCCAGTTTCTTTACACCCTTGCCATGTTTTTTTATTTTCCAGTGGCTTTTAGTTGTAGCCACCCTTGTGGGTGTGAGGTAGTATTTTTTTACAGTTTTGATTTGCATTTCCCTAATGCTTAGTGATGTTCAACCATTTTTCCTATACTTATTGCCATTTATATATCCTCTTGGAAGTAGGTGTTTGTGTGGATGTAAGTTTTCAGCTGATTTGGATAAATGCCAAGGAGCATGGTTGCTGGGTTTTATGTTAAGTTTGTGTAGTTTTATAGGAAAGTGCTACACTTTCCTGAAGCAGTAGTGCTGTGTTGCATTCTCCCAGCAGTGAATGGGAGCTCGGGTTGCTGCGCCCGGCCTGGCCAAGGGGTGCCCCTGTTCTTGTTCATGTGGGGCAGACGGGGTCCATGATTCTGAAATCCCCAGCTCGCTAATGCTGCTGCTTGGGTGTCTTGTGTGTCATCTGTGCTGGAGCATCTCAGCAGATCTTTTGCCCATTGTTAAATTAGGCTGTTGGTTTTCCTATGCTGAATTTTGAGAGTTCTTTGTATGTTTTGGGAAGCAGTCCTTGAAACCCAATATTTTTTTTTTTTTTTTTGGAGACAGGGTCTTGCTATGTAGTCCAGGCTGGACTTAAACTCACTATAGAGCTGGTGTTACACTCTAGGTGTCAGCCTGAGTCAGCCTCCCAAGTGCCCCCCACACCTGGCTTTTTCTTGCATTTTGTGGCCTGTTTTCTGTCCTCATTTATCCCTTTCGATGCTGTATTATTTGGTGCACATGTAAGTTCTCGCTCATAAAGGTCTTCAGTGTGGATTATACTGTCATAAAAGATTGTCCTATCCAGTATTTTCATATACTTCTTAAATTCCTGTCTGCACCTTTTCTTTGTTCTTTATGTTTTTGAGCTTTTACCTTCCTTTGCTGTTTTTTGTTCTTTTTGAATTGCATGGGGTTTTTTTTTTGGCCCAGAATGAATTCTGAAAACATTTATGCTTTCTAATTATAATAAATGTTTGCTTTCAGATGTTTAATGCTTCATGTTTTCTGTTTATTGCTGCTGCTTTGTGCCCTTAATTTTTTGTTGAATGTGTGTAACCTAAAATTACCATCTTACCTATTTTCAAGTGTACGGTTCTTTGGCTTTATAAGTACATTTATATTCAACTGTCAGCATCATTCATGTCTAGGGTGGTTGCATGGCTCCCAGCCGAAACCCTGTGCTCACTTGTTGCTTCACACCCATCTCTCCACAGCTCCAGCCTTGGTCACCTGCCTCTAGTCTACTTTCTATTAGGAATTTGCTTCCTCACAGAAGGATCCAGCAGTATCCATCCCTTTGTGTCTGACTTTCATCGTGTAGTGCACTGCTCAGGGCTCAGCCATGGTGCAGTAGGCACTAGTACTTATTTCCTTTAGTGGCTCAGTGACCCATGGTGTGAGCCCGGCATCTTTTCTAGCCACTTCTCTGTTGATGTTTTCTATTTTTTATTTTGAAAATTATGTTTGGTTTGCTTATATTTGGTATTTGAAACACATGCGTCCTGTTTTTAAAGTATACTAGTGTGTATGTGTTTGCTTGTTTTTTGAGACCTTGAACTCACTGTGTAGCCCAGGCTGGCCTTGAACTTGCAATGATCCTTCTGCCTCAGCCTCCCGAGTGCTAGGATTACAGGCTTGCACCACCACACTGGCCTTGTCCTGATTTATCTTGTATGTGAAGGGTAATCTTTCCTCTTCCCGGTGCTGCTTTATTTTTGTTGGGCTCAGTGTTTTATTTATCACTGAATAGTAACACGTATCTGCTGGGGTTAGACCTCTGGTCAGGTGCACTGCTGCGGGCTAGCCACAGCTCCTAGCCTGCTTCCAAGGGGTAGTAGATTGTCCTCTTTGGTGGAGAGTGCAGCGAAGGCTTACTCACTCTGCTTCCATCTATGTGCCGCAGAACTGGCACAGAACGAGTGTCTATCATTCCCAGGACCTGCTCTGAGGACTCTTTCTGGTATAGCCAGTGCCGCAGGAAGGGCCGTGTCAGTTCTGGTGTCTCTGCTCTTCATAGCTGCTCCACCTGAGCCTTACAGGCACATGGCTGCTGCTTCTTGCATAGTTGTTAATGTGGATAGGAAAGTCAGGAGAAAAGAAGGCCCTGGTCTGGCTGCCACAGGAATTTCCTGTACGCAGCAGTCGTGGCTGAGCAGGGTCTCTGGATAAAGGAATGGCTGGTGGAGAGGGGACAAGATATCTTACTGTCTTCTTTTGAGCAGATACTCAAACCTCATTTTATGAGGCAGCTCATGGCTGGGTTGTGAGTTCTTTGTTGTTGTTTGAGACAAGGTCTCGCTGTATAGTTCAGGCTGGCCTTGAACTCGCTGTACCCCGGGCTGGCCTTAGCCACTGCCTTAGCCTCCTGAGGGAGTACAGGTTTGTGCTACCACGCCTGGCTGCTGGGTTCAGTTTTTTCTGCCACACCTGAATGACCTTATATAGATGGTGGAAATCCTTCAAAATCTGATACAAATTGTCTATGGAATCCTGGGACTGTCTACATTAATTACTTCTGATTTGATACTAGAAATGCATTGGTTTTTCTTGAGGGGGTCTGGATTCAGGAGATGGAGCACAGGGAAATGTGCCTGCTAAACTTGTGCTCAGCCACTGAGCTATCCTTCAGCCCTGTTCTTTTTTTCTTTTTCTTTTTTTCTTCATGAGACAGGGTCTCTCTCTGCAGTTCAGGCTGGCCTGGAGCTCACTTTGTAGCCCAGGCTGGTTGCAACCATCCTCCTGATTTACCTCTCGACTGCTGGGATTACATGCGTACTGGTGGGATTACATCACACCCGGCTTTTGCAATAACCACTTTGATAGAAAAATGATGATCTTGTCCTAATTTGGATCTCCTTGCTATCCAGTGATGTTGGACACCTTTTTTAAAAACAAATTTTATTTTTTTTGACACTTCACATTTATTGTCCCACCTACCTCCCACTGCCCGGATTTTCCATTCTAATTTGCTTTTGGGGTTTGTGGCCAAACTTGCATTCCTCTTGACTTCCCTTCAGTGCTGCTTGTTGCCTGCCTGCTCTCTGTCCCCACCTTCAGGTGGTTTGGAAGCATTTTCTGAGCCTCGCCATTTTACTTCCTTCATGTTTGGTCATGTTTTGTTGCCTTTTTTTTAGTGTGGTGATTGGGTGGAGGCCAAGAGGAAGAAGAAAGAAAAGACTCACATCTGAATTACAAAACTTCCTTACACTTGCTGTTTCCTTTGTGTGAAGAGACCTTCCTCTCTTTCTTTGCCTGGCAAATTCCTTTGCATTCTTCAAAAGCCAGGTCTAATTTTTCTGCCTAGTTACTCATCAGTAGGTTCCCTGCTCCTCCTCCTGCCCTGCTCATTGATTCCTGTTGGCTCCTTTCTCAAGGTGCAGTGTCCCAAGGTACTGTTTTCCACTGTGAGCTCAAAACTGACACTAAATCTTGTTTTGTTTTTTGTTTTTTGAGCAAGGTCTTACTATGTAGTTCAGGCTGGTCTTCAGCTTGCTCTGTAGCCCAGGTTGCCCTCAAACTCGTACTGATTCTCCTGCCTCAGCCTCCCGAGCACTGGGATTACTTACAGGTAATGTTTTACTTACAGGTAATGTTTTCACACCCAACTGTGAAAACATTTTTATAAATCTTGTTCTCTAGTATTGGAATAATTTAGGGGCTTTAGGCTGTACATAAATATTTGAATGAAGGAAAGACTTACTATGGCTTTTGACTCTTCTTCACAATGATACCATTTTCCTGCTTATTGTAGCTTGAGAAGAACAGTAGGTATTTCTGGGAAGTGGAATTGTATTTTTTGTTTTTGTTTTAGACTTCATTATGTTTTAAGAGTTTGTTTATATGTGTTATGTGTGTTTTTGTTTTGTTCATTAGTTTTTGTAGTACTAGGGCTTGAACCCAGGAGCACTGAGCTATATTCCTAGCCCTCTTTTATTTCTTGAAATAGTCTTGCAAAGTTGATTAGAGTGGTTACAACTTGCAGTCCCCCTGCCTTACCCTCCCAAGGAGCTGGCATTACAGGCATGTGCCACTGTGCCTGGCTTTGTTTTGAGGTTTCTGTAATGACCATGTACTACTTTTACTTTTAATAAACTTGGGTATGGTTGCACACCTGTAATCCCAGCATTGTGGAGGCCGAGGCAGGAAGATCACTTCAGCATTTATGTGAATTTGAGGCCAGCTTGGGGTATACATAGTGAGACCTTGTCTCAAAAAAAAAAAAAAAAAAAAAAAATGAGGGAGAGACAGAGAATGAATAATAAACACTTTTAAAACCAAAGTTTGGGGCCAGGGATATAGCTTTGTGGCACAGTGCCTGTTTAGCCAAGTGCAAGGTCCTGTAGTTTGATTTCTGGTACCACAAAAACCCAAAACACTCAAAGTTTGAAACTTCCTAGTGCTGTTGCCCAACCTCTGCAATTTTCTGGGCCCATTATGTGTTTTATTTCTCAGTACTTGCCCTCATATGCCCTCCAGCCTGTGTACTGTCACAGGAGTGACTTGTTCCCTGAAGTCCCATTTTTTTCTGGGTAGGAATATGATCTCTTATAAATACTGAGAAGTACTGGTGTTAGAGATCGAGTAAGGAGTGTTTGGAGTCATGTCCTGGTCCCATCTTGAACAAATGGTTAAAAGTGTGAGGTTTCTGGCCAGTGTTAACCTCTGTGGAACTTCTTTTCCTACTTTTTTGTTTTGGTTTGGTTTTTTTGAGACAGGGTCTCATTGTGCAGTTCAGGCTGGCCTTGAGCTCACTGGTCTCAAACTCACAATGATGCTCCTGCCTCAGCCTCCTAAGTGCTGGGATTACAGGTGTGTGCCACCATGCCCAGCTTTTCCTATTTTTAACTGGCCCACATTTACCCTGCAGAGCATCTTACTTTTCCTACTTTTTTTTGAAGCAGAGTCTCTCTCTCTCTATGTAGCCCAGGCCAGCCTTGAACTCCTGGCTATCCTCCTGCCTCCCTCAGCCTCTGAGTGCTGGAATTACAAGCATGCGTTATCATGTCTAGCTCCAACCTTTATTTTATTTTATTTTATTTTATTTTATTTCATTTCATTTTATTTTTATTTCTTTTGGTACTGGGGGTCGAACTCATGACCTCAGGCTTGCCAGGCAAGTACCTATACCACTGAGCTATATCCCTGGCCCTAGTTCCTATCTTTAATAAATGTAAAATTTTGTTACCTCCTGGGGAAAAAAAAGTGAGAGGTTTCTGGTTCTCTTATCAATTATTAGGACTGAGTTAAATGAAACATTTAATTGCTTAGCTTTATGGAATACTTAAACAAGGTAGAATACTAAATACATTTTCTGATTTTCGTGGGTCTTCATGTCCATAAAGAAGAAGAAAACCTTACTTAATTCTGATGGCATCACAGATAAATCCTGTCATTCACCAATTTACTCATTCAGCAGGTAAACAGATGGCCTACTTTGGCCTAGGCACAGTGCTGCAGTGCTAGGTGCAATGGTGTAATGGTTAACCAGATTAACTCACTGCACCCTGGCTGAGAGCTTTAACTACAGTTAGGGGAGACACTCCCCGCTGTGTTGAACGTTAAGATAGAAGGAAATAAACTAATGGGAGTGTTTCAGAGGGATTGAGGTTTTCTGAGAGGAGGACATTTAGGCCAGTCCTGGAAGTGTTTACCAAGTACAGGCGAGGCATGGAAATAGGGTGATCAGCTCATCCGGCTTTGTCCAGGACTCTCGTGGTTTTGTCGCTAGGAGCTCTGGACTGAGGGAGTCCTTCAATCCAGGGCCAAGGGGACGGTCGGTTACCAGGCTGAAAGCCTTCCAAAAAGGCCGTGTGTGACTGCTTAAGGTGGCTGTTAAGAGAAACCAGGAAAGCAGGAAAAACTTACAGCCCATAGAAAGACGCAAAAGAGATGAACCTGGGCAGAGGGAGGGGGCCCGAGAATGCCTGTAACCACTGGGCCACTAAAGAGCCACTGGAAGGTGTTAAGTAGCAAGTAAAGTGCCAACCATTTTATTGTTGTGATGTCCAGGGATCAATTCTAGGGGCACTCGACCCCTGAGCTCTGTATCTCCAGCCCATTTTTATTTTTTAAACTTTGGGACAGGGTCTTGCTGAGTGGGACGCACACTTACTTATGCTGCCTTAGCCTTGCTGCTCCCTATATGGTGAAGGATACACTGGGAGTGACCAAGAGTGAATTTAGGAATAGTAAATTACAACCTAAGCAGTAGGCCAGCTTCATTACACACTTTGGAAAAGCCGTCTGGAAGGCCTGGGTAGTTTGGGCAGTTGGAGGATTCTGACAGAGGCGTGAATGTCTGAAGCAAATGATTTTTTAAAATTACCTTGTAAGAATATCAATTTCTAAAAAGTGAAAAGATCAAACATTCATACTTTTCTGTCTTTGGAGAGAAATGTTACTAGCAGAATGAATAATCCAGAGCGGTCCTTTTATTTTATTTTATTTTTGTCTTTTTGAGACAGAGTCTCACTATACAGTTCAGGCTGGCCTTGAGCTCACTTTGTAGCCCAGGCTGGTCTTGAACCCGCAATGATCCTCCCGCCTCAGCCTCCCGAGTGCTGGGATTATAGGCATGCGTCACCATTCCCAGCCTGAATTTTTTTTTTTTTTAAGTGATTACTGCTCTCAGTCTTTTTCTTTAGATACAAAGAATAATAGCATACCTGGGCATGGGTGGCGCACACCTGTAATCTGATCCAGTACCCAGGCATCTGAGGCAGGAGGAATGCCATGAGACAGCCTGGGCTACATATAAGACTTTGTCTCCAGAAAGAAGAATAGCATAGAATGTAGAAGGCATAGTGATAAAGTCATGAAAGTGATTCCCTTCCTGAGCATAGCACAGACTGTATGTGGTCTTGTCACCTTCAAAAGTAGCTCCATTGAAAAGCTATGTCCTCATTGCAGTGTTAACTTCTTTTGTTTTGCCTTTTTGAGCCAGGGTCTTACTATGCAGTTCAGACTGGTCTTGAGCTCACTTTGTAGCCCAGGCTGGCCTGGAACTTGCCACAATCCTCCTACCTCAGCCTCCTAAGTGCTGGGATTGCAGGCCTGTGCCATCACACCTGGCTCCAGTGATACTTCTGTTGAAGTAGTTTTTAGAACTCTTCTCTCACCTCACAAAGAAACCTCGTATTTAATAATGGTCCCTTCCCCTCTACCTAGACACCATTAATCTGTTTTTTGTCTATAAGTTTACCTCTTCTGGACAAATAGAATTTATACAGTATGTGGTCTTTTGTGACTTTTTTTTTTTTTAAAGTAGCAGTGTTTCCACAGCCTGTCCTTGTAGCATGAATCAGAACTCCGTTTCTTTTTATGGCTGAGTAATAGTACATTGTCTAGGTATACTGCATTTGTTTATTCACTCATCAATCATTTGATGTTTGGGTTGTTTCTACTGTTGTGAATTATTCTGCTGTGAACATGCATGTGGCGGTTTTTGCATGGGGCTGAGTCTTCATTTCTGTGGGTGTTGCCATAGCATGGTGATGCTGGGTCATATGGCCCATATTTCCAGAGCACTTGCATTGCTTACCTTCCTACCAACCATGCAGGGGTGTTCCAGTTCCTCCATGTCCTCACCAGCACTGAAACTGACTGACTTGCTGTTTGTTTTTTTCCCTTTTTCTGGAGCATGTGTGTGTGTGGTGCTGGGGATGAAACCTAGGGCCCCATGTGTGGTAGACAAGTATTCTGTCACTGAGCTACATCCCCACCTTTGGTTTTCTGGCTTTGATATAGCCTTAGTAGAGTTGTTTCTTTTTCTTTCCTTCTTTTGGGGTGGGGGATCGAACTCAGGACCTCATACTTGTCAGGCAGTTGCTGGGCTGTTGGGCTACTGTGCTGAGTACAGTAGTGATGTTTCATTGTAGTTTTAATTTGCATTTCCCTGATGGCTAATGATATTGAGTATCTTTCTATGTAATACTAACTGACTTTTTGTTTTTTGTTTTTTTTTTTTGAGACAAGATCTTAATATGTAGTTTAGCCTGATGTTTAAAACTCTTTTGTGGCTCAGGCAGGTGTCAAATTCACAGCAGTCCTGCATCAGTCTCCTGAGAGGTTGGACTATATAGGTGTGTGGTACTATACCTGGCCTAATTGACCCTTTTTATAATTTTTGGGAAATATACATTTAAAGCCTTTGTAAAAGCATATTTTTTTATTTTGTTGTTATTTTTGAGACAAGGTCTCATACTGTTGTTCAGACTGGCCTTGAATTTGCTTATGTAGCCCTGCCTTACCTTGAATTCAGAGAGATCTTCCTGCCTCAGCCTCCCGAGTGCTAGGATTACATGCATGCACCACTCTACACAGCTGTACAATTTTTTTAAAAAATTTTTTTGAGACAGGGTCTTGCTATGCAATTCATGCTGGCCTTGGGCTCTCTTTGTTAGCCCAAGCTGGTCTTGGATTCATAACGATCCTCCTACCTCAGCCTCCCGTGTACTGGGATTATAAACATCACCACCATGCTAAGCCATAAAAAGTGTTTTTATAAATGTTCAGAATGGAGTAGATTAATATTTCTCAGATTCTTTCTGTTGCAGGCTAATAACTTTTGTAAAAACAAAACCATACATGCAGAATACAAACCAAGCCCCAGTTGTTTGTTACTAGCAGACAAATTGCACCAAAAGTGTGTAAACTCTCTTTGGTTTTCTTTCTTCATTACTTTAGATTGTTAAAGGCATTTGGAAGGTAGTACAACTTTTTCATGTTTGAACTCATTGCAATTGCTTATTAGGTTTTTCTGCACTTCCTGCTCTGGCTCCTATTCATTGGTTGTTGAGTTGTCTCTTTCAGCTGGTTGGTTGTGTTGGCATAATTGAGAGGTGCAGTTTGCACAAAAGTTGGGTTTGAGACTAATAAATGTGGCTTTTGACTCTCCCTCCAGGTTGATGGTGTGCTTGTTGCATGAGGGGTTCCTCCAGGTTCCCAAGCTGGATAGCAATCCTCCTGCCTCAGTCTCCCTAGTGCTTACAGATGTGCACTGCCACACCTAGTTTAAGTGCCATATTGACAGATGGGATGGTGTCATTCCAGGTCCAATCAGGAGAGAGAAAGCACACAGTAACTTGGACAGGAAAGAACGATAGACTAATAGAAATTAACGAGGGCTTCGCTCAAATAAGCAGAGCATAAATAGGAGGTAAAAAGCACAGGGGATAGCAAAAGACAGCAACCGCTGCGCGGACGAGGGTGAGCTAGAGCCCTCCCTCCCCGCAGGGCTGGGGTCAGACCTGATTGGGGAGGGCATAGCGGCAGGCCACTAGATGCTAGAGACATCTGCTGTTTAGGGCTCCGGGCTGGGCAGAGCAATTGGTGTCTCCCACTAGGGTGCCAGAGAAAGTAGTTCATAAATAGGTGCTACAAAATTGCCCAGGAGAGTGGGGGTGGAAAAAACCACTGGCTGCTGGAACAGAGTTCTAGTTGACCCAGTGCTGCTGGCCACCTTGTCTTGTAGGAGCTGACACTGGAGGAGCTAGGCACCTGCCCTTCTGGAGTCAGTGACAGACTGGCACCAGGAAGCAGGTCTTTCTCCTGAAATGTCTCTCCAGCGCCCTCTACGGACGGACTTTACTGTTGCTCTAGAGCTGGGGCCAGAAGTACAGGGCCCGAAAGAAGTATAGGCCCAGACCTATTTTCAGAGTAGGCAAAAAGGGTGAGTGGGATTGAGAGGCGCTAGCTCATTGTCCAGCATGGAAATGGCAGTAAGTGCTGTAGGAGCTTAGAGAAAGGATAGAGTAAGGAGGTAGTAACACAAGTAAGTGAGTGAGTTAGTATGTACATATGTATGTATTTATTTAGAGACAGGCTCTTGCTCTATAGTGAGTTCAGGCTGGCTTTGAACTCACTCTGTAACCTGGGCTGACCTCAAACTTGGTCTCCTGCCTCAGCCTTCCAAATGCTGAGACTACAAGTATCACCATGCCAGGTTTTAAATTTTTTAAGTAAAAGATGATACACTTTTTTTAATGCAAAGCAAAGCATGCTCATTTCAGAAAAACTAGAATATAGACAAACATGTTTGCCCATTGTCTATATTCAAAAGAAAGGTAGGAAAAAAGAATTTGCCCAGTTGTCTGCAAATAGCGCCAGTGTTAAGAGCGTGGTAAAGGCAGCAAGTAGTGGATGTAGCAGGGAAGGAAAGCATTTCGGTGCTCGCTGCAGCTTTTGTTGGCATGTGTAGCAAAGGAAGTGGGTTTGAAACGCACTGGTGCTGGTCAGCTGTATGGGTATTTGGGAGCTTTCTGCCTTTAGTGTTTAAACTATATGAAGTTTATTTGTGTAACTCCCACAACAAATTTGTCAAATAGACAATAATAAACCTTATTTTAGTAGTCTTCAAGAGAGCACTGAGCAGCTGGGGATATGGCTCAGTGGCACAGCGCTTGGCCTGGCAAGCACAAAGCCCTGACTTTGATTTCCAGAACCAAAAAAAACCCCAAAACAATTGTACTTTTAAAAGAAAGAACACTGATATTTTCTGATGGAATATTGTATCTTTGAAGCCCATCTTGTTTCGCTTTTCTGTACCCAAAGATTTCCCTGTGAATGTTTTTCTTAGAAACAGGGTTCTAGCAGATGTGGTGGCACATGCCTGTAATCCCAACACTCGAGATGCTGAGGCAGGAGGATTACTGCGAGTTTGATGTAGGGGAAATGTAAGTAAGGGCTTGGTTTCTTGGTGCTGTCTCCAGAGAGTTCCATAAGGAAGTCACAGGGCATTTCAGTACAGGGTGAGAAGGAGGTCTGCTCGCATCACCACTGGACAGACCTATCTCTCCCAACACGCATGTGCACACAGTTAGCTCCCCTGTACTACCACGTTGCGTATGTGTGGGCCCCACATATCATGGCACTGTTAAGCTCAGACCCAAGTGAGGTGTTGTTGTGCCCACATGAAACAGTTGCCCACAACAATTAAGTGGAGCTGATTGTAGAAATAGCAGATTGAAGCAGGTGGAGAGGCTAACAGGATGGGAAAAGATGCAAAAGTTGTGTAATATCTGATAGAGGAACTGATTTCAGTTAAAATTCTTCACCTTAAGGTGAACTGTGCCATCTTACTCTTTTGGAGTATCTTTGCTATCCCGAGCCTTTGATCGTCTTTATAAATGGAGAATCAGTGGACAAGTTTTCACAAAACCCTTTTGATACCTCTTGAACACAGCACAGAAATCTAGATCGTAGTAAGACCACTGGTTCAACGTTAGACTACGATACGATATATTTGATGATGTACATCTTAGTGAAGCGGTTGTTGAAATTGAAAGCAAAAAAAAAAAAATCAGTGTGGATAGAAAATTAGAATAATGATGTTTGAGGTCTGAAAGTTTACTAGTGCCCATCCGTGTTTCCCACTCTCAAATACCATGACTGAAAATGAAATAAAGTTTTTATCACTTTCATTTATGTGTGTATTGGTTTTTCAAATAGTTACTAAGTTTTTAGGACATGATCACTAATGGAGGTGTCCCAGCCTAGGGCTAAATAAATGAAGCTGTTAGGAATTTCTGTTGGCCTATAGGCACTATGACCTAATTACCAAAATGGGAAGGGCACCACCGTGCTCGGCATGGCAGTGCACACCTGTAATCCTAGAGGCTGATGCAGGAGGAGTTTGATCAAAGTTCAAGGCCAGCGTGGACTTCCGTGGTGAAACCTTGACTCCGAGGAAAAACAGGAAGAGGGGCCCATGGGCCATGAACTGAGACTATTTGGGGCCTTCTGTCCTGGGAACATCATATGATATTACAAGTGAAATCCTTTTTTCTCTACTTTCTGTCTAGTGTATAAAAATTCATTTGACTTGTGTATGCTTCTGTCCTGCAAATTTGTATTTTCCTGATAATTTATTTGTAACTTGGCTTGCATTTTTCTTTCCTTTAATGCTTGCATTTTAGATATACACAATGAGCACATTCATCATAGGGAATCTGTACCTGTACATGATGGATCTTGCCACTTTTTTCCCCATTCCCCCCTCAACCCCCTCTTCCCCGCCTTATTTACAGACCTTTGTTTCCGTTTCCCCCTTCTATTCTTTTTTTGCCCCTGCCCTCCCCCTCCCTCCCCCTCCCTTGTTTCCAGTCTCATTTGATTTGCATTTTATGGGCAGTCATTTGCTGTTAATGACACTTGGTTCTTCTGGTACAATAAAACAGTAGAAACAAAAGAATTAATGATAATTTTTTAATCACTGGGATTGAACCCTGGGCCTTATGCCGGATAGGGAAGTGCTTTAGCCCTGAGCTACATCTCCACCCTTTTAAATTTTTTTTTTTTTTTTTTTTTGAGACAGTTCAGGCTCTCCTTGAACTCACTTGGTAGCCCCAGGGTGACCTTAAACTTGGAGCAGTCTTCCTGCCTCAGCCTCCCAAGTGCTGGGATTACAGGTGTGTGCCACCATACTGGACTCCTTTTGTTTCTTAAGACAGCTTCTTGATTAGTTGCTCAGGCTGGCTTTAAAATTGAGAACACAAGCCAGGTGTGGTGGTGCACGCCTCTAGCCTGTAATCCTAGCACTCCATAGGTTGAGGCTGGAGGATCTTGCAAACTCCAGACCAGCCTGGGCTACAAAGTGAGTTTAACACCAGCTTGAACTGCATAGTGAGACCCTGTCTCAAAAAGACAAAAGAAAAGAAAAGGTTGACAACACAGAGGAACGAAGAATATGAAAATTCTCAGCCCCTGCCAATTTATATTCAGCTCTGGTCAGTTTTTTTGTCATCGTCTAGTTCAGTTGTAAAGCTAAACAAGGTTAGATGTCGTATGCGAATGCAAAAGCCGAGAACAGCGGACTGTTGGGTTGGGTTTCTGTGCCCTTCAGTGTCCGGTTACAGGGGTGTTCACTTACTTATGCTCATTATCTTAGCTAGTTCACACAGTTGTATCAAATATACAGAACAAGCTATATTGAGAGAAGCCTGGCTTTTAACTCTGTCCCTCCATTTTGTCCCTCTCTTCCCTAAAATAACCATTAAAAAAAACAAAAACTGTTAAGTTATTTTGCTCCCACACATATGGTAACTGCGTGGTGGAAATAGCTATGTTGATTCGATTGTAGTACACATTCTACAGCGTATATGAAATCATGCACACCTTAAATGTATACAATTTTTGCTAGTTACACCTCAAACTATGACATCTTTGATTTAATCTATCTTTTTAAAAAGTAATATAGGCTGGGTATGGGTGGTGAATGCCTGCAATCCCAGCACTGGGGATGCTGAGGCAGGAGGATTGCTGTGAGTTTGAGTCCAGCCTTGCTACATAGTGAGTTTGAGACTAGCCTAAACTATACAGTGAGTTGTTGTCTAAAAAATAAATAAATAGTAACGTAAACTTGTATAGTATGTGTAGATTGATAGTTCAACTCCCCCATCCCTGCTTGTTGTTTTTCTTTTCTGGTGTGTGTGTGTGTGTGTGCTGGGACCTCAGTTCCATTTGTTTTTATAGCTTTATAATACTTTCGTGTGTGATGTCCAGTTTCCTACTATGGACATCTGAGTGGCTCTTGGTACATATGGCTTTTTGTATTTTTGCCAGTGTACCTTCGGAATAGAGTCCCAGTAACATCTAGATCGAAGGGTGTAACCTATGGCTGGGGGTATAGCTCAGTGGCACATCCTGACTTTGATTCCCCGTACCAAAAAAATCCACAAAAAACAAACTGTAGCTGGGCGCGCCTGTAATCCCTGCACTCAGGAGGCTGAAGCGGGAGGATCGATGTGAGTTCAAGGCCAGCCTGGGCTACAAAGTGAGCTCAAGGCCAGCCTGAACTGCATAGCGAGACCCTGTCTCAAAATGACACACACAAAAAACAAAAACAAAAACTACCAATGGGTATAATGTACTTTTCAACACTATGTTATACTGCTTTCTTCTAAAATGAGAATCATATAATATTAAACCTAGCCTCACAGAATTTCAGGAGGAAAAACAGTACTACCCTAACCATAATAGAAAAAAGAAGGAAAAACAGTTTGTAAATACTTGATCACAACTACACTAAGTCATTAAGAAGCAATCAGGGGGCTCAGGGATATAGCTCAGCAGCACAGTGCCTGCCTGGCAAGCACAAGGTTGTGAGTTCCTTTTCCCATACAAAAAAAAAAAAAAAAAAAAAAAAGATGCAATCAGGGCCTGTGTCTGTGAATTTGCTTGGGTACAATCTGGCCTCATGCATGAAGACTGCTATTGATGACTCAGTGCATAGTAGTGATAGGATTTTCTACTTGGTGAACAATCTTGGTAAAATCTTAACAAAGGACAAACATCTTTGTTTACATAGTAGTTACATATCTGGAAAATTCTTTGGTTTTTGTTTTGCTCTTTTGGTTTGGCTTTTTGTGACAAGGCCTTATTATATACTGTAGTTCAGGCTGGTTTTAAACTCACTATGTAGCCCATGGTGGTCTCCAGCTCATGGTGATTGTCCTGCCCCAGCCTCCCTAGTGTGGGGATTACAGGCATGTACCACCATACTGGGCTCTGGAAATTCTGTATATGTTAAAAGCACAAAAAATTTTAAATGCAAACAGAACTGTATGCTAGATTCAGATAATTATAATTTTGAAAAAATTATGCAAATAATGAAGTGCATAGTACAACATGAGTGTTGGGAGTCAGTTGCAGAACATCTGAGATGTGTGACTCTGCTCACTACAGGCCAGTAAAACTGCTTTTTAAATTTTTTTTTAATTTTTGGATTTTTTTTGAGACAAGAGTCTTATTATGTATAGTTCAGGCTGGCCTTGAACTCACTGTGTAGCCCAGAATGACTTTAAACTCATGGCCATCCTCTTGCCTCAGTTTCCCAAGGGCTTGGATTACAGGCAAGAACCACCCCGCCTGGCCCTGTGCTTTCATCATGATTATTGTTTCCTTGCTACTTGCTTTGCATTTATTTTGCTTTATTTGCTTCTTAGTTTAGACAGTTAAACTCATTACATTTATTTATTCATTCATGAGACAGGGTCTCATTTGTGGCCCAGGCTGGCCTTGGGATTACAGGGTGTGCCTGGCAAACTCATCAATTTTAGTTTTCCTCTTTTTAATAGAAAAATTCAGAGCTGTAAATATTCATGATTCCCTCACATTTTGTAGTGTTTTTGTTGTGAAATATATAAAACAAAGTTTTAACATAGTTATCTTTCTTTAACTCATTCATTTACAACTACTTTCTGACAGCTTCTTAGAGATATTTTTCTAATTCTATTTTTTTTTTTTTTGCGGTACTGGGGATCGAACTCAGGACCCTGCGCTTGCTAGGCAGGCACTTATTCCACTGAGCTATATCCCCAGCCCTCTAATTCTAAACATAAGAGTTTTTCCTCACTTTTTTTTTGTTACTGATTTCCAAATCAATTGATTTTTCTTACAGGATGTGGAGTAGTTCCAGTCTTTTGGGAAATTTTCTTTGTTTCAAAACATTTTCTCTCATCCTTAAAGGATGATTTGTTGGATTTTCCTTTAGTGCTGGCAGCTTCCCCTCAACATCACAAACGTATTCCACTGCGTGCTGGTTCTTTTTGAAAGCAAGAAGTCAGCTGCTGTTCAGTTGTTACTTCTGTGAAGTTTGTCTTCTTTTTTCTTTTGGGTAACTTCAGAACTCTTTATTTTTGATGTCTTAATGTGAGATGGGATCTTACTATATAGCCCAGGCTGGCATTGAATTTGCAATGATCCTCCTGCCTCAGCCTCCCAAGTGCTGGGATTATAGACATGAGCCACCATGCCTAGCCAACATAAGATTACTTTTTATCCTGCTTTGATACATTAGATTTCTTTAAGGATTTGTGTCCTTCATCAGTTCTGGGAATTCCCCAGCTGTTAACTTATCCAGTGGACCAGTTCTTTCATTCTGTCATCATCTCTTTTTTTTTTTTTTTTTTTTGGTACTGGTAATCAAACTCAGGACATTGTGTTTGCCAGGTACGTGCTTGTGCCATTGAGCTGTATCCCCTTTCTTTGTTTTTCTGTGCTACCTCCTAGATACTTCCTTTGATACAAATCTTAGTTCATTCTCTCTTTTCCTGTGTCTGTTGATTTTTGCTTTAAATGTTGAGTTTTAGTTTTCAGATAATGTTTTCATAATGAAAGATCTATATGTTGCTTTTCATATTTGCTCTTCTTCTGTTGAACGTGCTCTGTGTTGACTCATCCATCTCTTTCGCCAGTCTGTTTGGCTAATTCGCAGTCATGTGGTTGGGTTTTCTGCTTAGTGTTCTGATTTTTCACTGTGAGATGCTCCTTTTCCCTACTTAGAACAGCTCCCAAGGACGCTTCCTAATATTTGCCACAGTCACTTGCTGGGGAATGCTATCAACATGCAATCACATTCAGTTCAGTCTCTTCGGGGGAGTTTTGTTTATTTGGACCCCATAGACGAGATGAATTCAGACCATAAAATGTATTTCATTTTTAGGGCTTCTTGAATTTTTTTCCCTCATTGTTTACCCTCACTAGGCTCAGTGCTTAAGGTTTTCTTTTTTCCTTCTGTCCAAAGGGATTTATTTTTGATTTCTTGTTACGTAGATTCCAACCTTTTAAGTTGTGGCTTTGTGTGAGGGACCCTATTAGATTTTCCGGCTTAGGCAGACTGCGTTTTGTCACCTGTCCTCAGACAGCCATCAAAGTGAAAGCATAAGGTCTCCACGGCTCCACTGAAGTCCCTGAAAATTACTAACTGGATTACTAAATGACTTCACTTGCTTGAGTTTCTGCCTTCACTTGCTTTTGGGCTCTGTGAACCATTGCTCTCATTTTGCTAGTGCCGTCTATGTACTTTAAAAGATTTGGTAAGTTATCCATTCCTTTGAGTTTGAAGCAAAGTTACATTTTTTTAAATGTTTTAACCAGTCCTGATCCAGCTCTCCTTTTCTCTTCTTTCCTTTCTAACTGCCACCAGGGCCAGAAGTCACTGTGCAGCCATTGTCACCAGGTGACAGCAGCCCCCCTCCTGTTCATGTGCATGCCATCATCTTCAGGAGATTTGGGTGTCTTCACAGATGCTTGTGTAGTTTATTGTGAGATTGTCAGAGGTCTGGTTGGTTGGTTATTGTGTTACTACCTCATAAGGTACTGAGAAAGTAAAGTTTACTTATATAAGATGTCAGTAAAACTGTAAACCAAAACTGCTTTTGAAATCACCTTTTTTCACTGGGCAAGTTGAGACACACGCCTATAAACCCAGCACTTCGAAGGGAGGCTGATCGCAGCACAGCATAGGCTACATCGTGAGGGTAAGGCCTTCCTGTATTACAGAGCAAAACCCCATCTCAAAAAACAAACAAATCCCCTCAAAAAACCACGTTTTTCCAAAGTGCATGCTTTCTACTTGATGTACCATGGTTGATTCTAGTAGATCATCATAAATTCAGTAATTACCATGAGTTGGACTGACTAGTTCCAGGCGACACTACTTTTTCGTTTCTGCTGTATGTTTAGCTACTCCTGGCCTCCTGCTTAAACAATTGGGGAATTGTGTGTTTTGAGTCGTGTCACCGTTAAACAATGGCCCTGTTAGAAGAGTACAGTGTGTTTTGGGCACACTTTCTGTTTCGCCTACTTGTTTGTTTCTGAAAAGTAGCAAAAAGTATTTGAACAGATTTGGAGAGGACAACTTATTTGCTGTTTTTTTTTTTTTTAAATAAAATATTTTTGAGTAGAGGTGGAGCAAAACGTGACATAAATTAGTATTTTGTCATGACTTGGTTTTGTTCGTTCCTGGTAAAACATAAGGTAAACGTAGAGAACCTTATCGCAGTCGTCTTTGGCACTTGGCAGGCGTTTGACGCTGTCAGTGGCAGCAGTACCACTCACAGACTTGCTTTGTGGGAGAGAAGATTGGGGGCATAACTCAGCTCTGACGGAAAAGAAAAGCATCGTACAAGTCCTTCCAAAGATGTTTCTGTTAACTAGGGTAGTGCATATGTTATCTAGTGAGATACAGTTAGATAAAAGAACTTCAAATTCAAGAGTAATATTTCTTTGGAACAGAGTGTGGTACCATGGATCAGTGAGCTTATTGTCTGATACATGTGAAGTCCTTATCTCTGGATTGCTTGAAGTCTGAGGCAGGAAAAAAAAGTATGCTATTGATACACAGCTACAATGCTCGCTTTGGCAGCACATATACTAAAATTGAAATGAGACAGAGAAGATTAGCGTGGCTCCTGCACAAGGTTGACAGGCAGATTTGTGAAGTGTTCCATATTTTTGTGAAATGAAAGGAAACTGCTCAAAAGTAAAGAGCAACTGGGACAAGGGAAAAGGGAAAAGAAAGAAGGGGATAATTATGTGTATATATATATACACGCAGGATAGCTAACATAGTTGTACTACTGACTCCTATCACTTTATTGAAAGGAACAGTTAGTGATTATTTGATCAATCTTGCATGACTATATTTATTTTCCTGAGTAACCACTTTGAAGTTATCAATATGTAATACAACCATTGTTAATTCCCTGTCAACTTGTCTGTAATTCAGTATTGCTTGTACTATTCTTGTGCTACTTTGTGTCTGTTTGTTAATGTTTTCATTCTTTTACTTTTAAAATAAAAAAAAGATACACAGTTACAGTCTGATGCCAAAGAATGGCGGGAGCACTGTACTAGAATAAGTGAGAGAAAGAGCTTGAAACTGGGAGTTGTTAGGATGCTTGAATTCCAGTCCTAGTAATTAATTAGCTCTGTGTGGTTTCAGGCAAAGCAGTTGCTTTTTGGTGGGTTGATGTTTTTCACATATCAAATAGAGAAGACTGAATAGATAAATTCTAATCCTTTGTGGTTTTAATACTCCCTGAACTAATTTTCCAGTGTAACTCCAGTTTAGAGGACTTGAGCAGGAACAGAGAGAAATGAGCCTAGTAGGAAATCTTTTTTTTTTTTTTTTTTTTTTTTTGCGGCACTGGGGATCGAACTCAGGACCCTGCGCTTGCTAGGCAGGCGCTTATTCCACTGAGCTACATCCCCAGCCCAGGAAATCATTTTTATGGAGCCTTGAAAGATTTGGTTGGGTAGATAAAAAGATGGAGAAAAATGAAGACTGGAGAAGTAAATACACACGGATGATTGAGGCCAGGGGAGTGGTGGGTATGTTTGGGAAGCACGAAGCGTAAGGCTGTGGTGTGCTCATGAGAGGAGAGTGACTCAATAGTTTGGAATTAAGTGGCCCTAAATGCCGGAGTTTATCCTCAGCTTGTAAGTTATGGGCAGCTGCTGAGGGAGGTGTAGCCAGGGAGTGATATCATGTGTTATTTTTAGCAAGCTTTGTCTATGGTAATTAAAGTATATTTCATCAATTCGAATTTCTTTTCTCTAAACACGCAGTACTTTAGGAACGAGGAAAGAGCATCTTCTAAGTTGCTCAGCCCACAGCTGAAGACAGAGAAAAATCCTGAAATGAAGTCCACGCCTAAGCTGGTGGCAGAAGTGTCAGTATTGTATCAGAAATTGCGCTTGTCTTTCCTAGGGTCCGTTCACTTATGTGGTGGCATGGTACCTTTAGAACCATTGCCATTCTGCTTGTCATCTTGAGTAATTTCATTAGGAACATCTGTGACTCATGCTTCACACTAAATTTAAGTTTTGTTTAGGCAATTATTGATGTAAAGGTAAGTCCTATTACAGTTTCCTTGGCACATAGCAAATTCAACTTTATAGTCACCAAAAGTTCCTTTTTAGTTCTGTTGACTGAATCAGTGCAGACAATTAAAAGTTTACTGTGCAGTGTATTAAGTTGAGCAGAAGAAAAAAATTTTATGATGACCAGAGTGTAAGAAAAGACTGTTCTGAAAGTTTCCAGGTAAGTCCTGGGGTTGGAAGTCAGTATTGCTTTGCGTGTAAAGGGTGTTTGGTGTCAGGCTAACTCCCAGAAGGCTGATACTGTTAATGGGAAGGAGGGTGGGAAAAAGGTTGCATATGTGTGCATTTTCAACCCTGTGAAGGAGCGAGCAAAGTTTTGTATCCTAGGGTGGGAATACTGGTGTTGATTACTTTTCCCATGTTAAAATGTGTTCTCTAGAGTGTAGGTTGAGATGAAAGTGGATTTTCTGCCACTTAGTACCTCAGAAAAAAATTCAGAGTCTGTGGGTGATGTTAATGAATGTGATTTTATTTTTATTGCAAATGAAGTGTGTCAATATTTGGAATATCTTCAAAATCTAGTGAGCCAGGATTTTCCAAAGAACCAATTCATGACATTATAAGCTTTATGCATGGGTAAAAGATATATCCAAAGTTGAAAAGAAGTCAGTGAGTTAACAGTACAGAAAATTCATTGTCATTTAGCTTCTACAACTAATCTTCAGGAAGGCCGGGTTTGGTGTAACACCAAAGAAGAATATTCAGTTACTGAAAGTAACTTAAGATACTCCTCCCAGGGGAGAGAAAGGGCATGAAAAAAGAATTACTAGCTGGGTGTGGTGGCTCACGCCTGTAATCCCAGTACTGGGAGGCTAAGGCAGGAGGATCACTGTGAGTTCGAGACCAGCCTGGGCTACAAAATGAGCTCAAGGCCAGCCTGAACTGCATAGTGAGACCTTGTCTCAAAAAGACAAAAAAAAAAAATTATTAAGGTGTGCTATGTACATGTACCAAGTCCCCACATTGAATGTAATCATTAGTACCGCAAACATGTATAAGACCAGATTTTTTACTTACTTGTCTTAAGACATAAAAAGATTTGCAGAAATGTCAAATAATGCTGATTGAGTTGCAAAATGTTTTCCATTAAGATGTTACTTACGTTAACATGTAAGGAATGAGTTTTATTGTTTTTAGGTGAATTAGATATTTAAATACTTAGCTTTAATTTTTCATATAGTAAATATAAATAGATACAATCTTTATTAAATAAAAGCTCCCTGGACTCCCTAAGTGTACAAAGGGGTCTTGAAGCCAAAATGTTTTGAGAATTGCTAAGAAATTAAATGACTTTAATAAGCAAGTTTTGAGAACAGATGATAAAAGTCAGGCCAGCCTAATTTGAAGAAGTAGTGTTTTTTCATTGGATTATGGACTGAGAGAAAGACCACCTACGTCAGTAGTGGCAAACCTGTGGCATGTGTGTTGTTTTTCTTTTAAGATAAACGATGTTGATGTATGAGTTTTATTTTCTAAAGTAAAACCTCAGTATTCAGGTTTAATTATAGAGTTGGCACTTTGTAATAATAATTAAATGGGCTTTGGGTTGCAGTTTGGGCACTCGTCTTTAAAAGATTTGGTAGCCCTGGCCTAGGTCAGTTTTATTTTCTTCAGTATCTACATAGAGTCTTAAAAATAATGTTAACAATAGTAGCAGCTTTTTATCTTTATTATTAGTTCATTTAATGAAGGGCATAAGACTAAGTCCATTGGACCTATCTCTTACTTTTCTATGGTAAATTTGTACTTTATCATTATTTTAGCCAGCTGTGCATTTGATACCTTTCCCAGAGGGACAAAGGAAGCAACCCGTGTGTTTACATACTTGGTATGTTGCAAAGGGTGTGCACATGTGCAAAAGTGGCAAAACAGGATTTTTCCCTACCTTATGCTCTGGCTAACTGGTTTTGTGTATGTTTACCTGAGCATCACAGAGGGTCCAATGCACCTACACCACTCCAGGATTTGTTTTAATGTTTTGGGTAGAAGTAGCTCAGTTCAGTACAATGGCACATGAAAAACCAGATTTGCAAGTTTTGGAGGAGGTCAGATCATCAGATTACTCATGCATGAATGATGGAGATGATCTATCATGGTAGATACAAAAGAGTGATGTGGGTGGATGATGATGGTGACAGTGACGATGATGATGATGAGATGAGACAACAATGACTTTGACAAAAACATTGAATCCACCAGGCTGGGCTTGGTGGCACACACCTGTAATCCAGCACTCAGGAGGCTGAGGCAGGAGGATCACTGAGAGTTTGAAGCCAAATGGGACATAATGTGAGTTCAAGGCCAGCCTAAACTGCATAGGAAGACCCTGTCTCAAAAAAACAAAACAAAACAAAATAAAACAGCAGTAACAAACAAGCAAACAAAGACTCATACAGACACAGGGAATGCACCCCTCCTCGATTCAGATGACAAAGAAAACAATGTGAGTATATATTTGACCAGTTGAAATGTTGCAAAATGGCCATGCAACCAAATGGAACAATCCAATGTTAGAACTATGTCCCAAAATACAGTGAAGGTCTTGGCAGGGGTGAAATGGATGGGACAGAATACCAGCACTGCCATTCAGTATTGGAAATTGTAATAGATGAAGTACTACAAGATGCTGTGAAGTACCCACAGAGGCTGAAATGCAAGTAAAACATTCTGTATGCACCAATAGTCATATTAAAAAATGTATTCATTTTGGCACCTCATTAGCTGAACTAAAAGCACTCATAGGTCTGCTGTAGTTAGCACAGATTTCTTATGTTGATCAGAGAAATGTAAAAGACTTACAGAAAAGTGATGGATCAAAATAGGGCATAAAAATTTATGCCCTTGTAGATGTGAAGACTCATGCTTTCAGTTTAGACATTTATCCTGGAACTCAGCCATCAGGTCCTTATTTGTATAATAATAAACCAAATGATGTTGTGGACAGACTTGTTGCACCATCTGTAACTAGTCAGAATGTGACATTCACCACTTGGTTTACCAGTTTCCAACTGATGCTATATTTGCTAACAGAGCGCAAGTAGACCAGCACAGGAACAAAGCAGAAATTCTAAATGAAATGTAATTTCAAATCAGAGAACTGTATAGTGCAATATTTGCATTTCAGAAAAATACAACATTGGCCTCATATGACAAACTAGTAAACAAACTAGTAACTGTTGATGTCAACAGTTCACCATGATGGCAGTATTGATAGGGAAGCCTCAACAAAACAGAAAAGCCTGAGATGGAAAACTTTCAACACAAAACCAAAGGTGGAATAGCTGTTGTTGATAAGTTATGCAGCAACTGTGATGTCACTTGAAACACAAAGCATTGGCCAATGATTGTGTTTTACTCAGTCCTAAACGTGTGGCATAAATAGTTTGATAGTTTACAAAGTGCAAAATATCACAAAAAAAATTTTTGTAGAGGATTGGGACTGGAGCTCATAAGAGATCATTTGTAGCCGAGGAAAAACAAAATATTATTGCCCAGGGAACTGCAAAAAAATTGTTGAGCACACTGCTGAGCTGATAGGAGAACAAGATATCCGCAGCATCATAAAGACCCACAAGGACAACAGGAAAGCAAAAAGGGTGTCAACTGTGCCCAACAAATAAGTACAAGGAAACAAAACACACATGGGGTGAGTGTAAGCAGGGCGTGTGCATGGAGCACACAGTTGTTGTGTGAAGACTGCTTTGCGTGGGACAGTGGAAACAAGCTCTTTTTTGTCATAGAGTTCTATTGGTATTTTCGTTGTAGTTCATATAGGAATTTATTTCTGATGTTATTTTTTAGGTTTTGTAAGGAAGTTCACAGCTGATACGAATTTTTTGGGGAGGGGGCCAGGAATTGAACTCAGGACCTTGCACTTGCCAGGTAGGCGCTTTAGCCATTGAGCTAAATCTCCAGTCCCTAGAAAATGTTGATATTAAGAATTTAATAATTTATTCTGTTGTTTTATGTTACTGTTAGCTACATACTGTATAATATAATAAGAACTCCCTGACAAAACAGTAAGACCCCTGAGATATCAAGTATGTCCTACAAAAAGACCAGGAAAGCAAAAGATGTCCTGTCAGTGTAAGCGATGTGTGTGTATGGAACATGCTGGTGACATGTCTGCTGACTGCTTTTGGTGTAATAATTGAAGTACTATAAAGGTTTTTTTTTGTAGAGTGCCAGTAGTATTTTCATTGTAGTTTATGTGGGAATTTATTTCTGATGTTCATTTTTAGATTTTGTACTCTGAAAACCAGTCAATGTTGAATTTTTTTTTTTTTTTTTTAAAGACAGGATCTTGTATAGTTCAAGCTGGCCTTAAGTTCACTGTATAGCAGAGGCTGACCTCGAACTCACAGTGTTCCTTCTGCCTCAGCCTCCCAAGTACTAGGATTACAGGTGTGTGTCACCACGCCCAGCTCTTGATTAAGATTTTGTTTTGCTGGGATTATAGGCATGTGCTGCCACACCTGGCTTTTAATACTTTTTTATAAACACTCAATAAATACTAAAATTTTACTTTTGTGATTTTTTCCTGTTAAGTACTCGTTTAATAGAACTTATAAAATTAAAATCAATAATTCATCAGTATAAATAGTCTAAAAACGTGGGTCTGACAGACCTATGCCTTTGCATCTTGATGACAAAATTTGTTTTATGTCTTAATCTTTATGAGGTAGATCTTACTTTTTTCACAGCAATGAGACTTAGCCAAAAATACATGCATAGATGTTTTAATGTACAGACATTCCTCATTTAACATCCAGAGTTTTCTTCTCACAACTGGATCGTTAAATGAATTGGTTGCTAAGTGAGGAAATATATATAGTATGTACATTGTGATATTTAGAGAAAAGAAATGGTCAAAGGAAGCTCCAACTTGATGACCTTTGCTTTTATTCAGATAACCCTTATATGCAGAACTGTAATTTATAACAATATAAAACTACAGTACTAGTACAGTCAGCAAAAACTGTAGTACTATGCAAAAAAAAAAAAAATGGCATTGAGGCTTTGTAAACAGGATGTAGAGAACTGTACCAAAAAAAAAAGACGTAAGTGAAGACATTAACTGGGTAGGTCCTTAAACGGAATATTTTTTTTTTTAAAGCCACAGCTCTAATGATAGTGATTAAATTAAAAGTTATTAATGAGCCACAGATCACCACTGTTAATACTGTTAATACCACTGTTAATTTTGGTGCATTTCCGTCTGTACAATGTGTTTAGATGGATGTACTTTTTCTGGTCTTTTTGAGGCAGGGTCTCGCTATACAGTTCAGGCTGGCCTTGAGCTCACTTTGTACCCCAGGCTGGTTTTGAACTCACAACCATCTTCCTGCGTCAGCCTCCCGAGTGCTGGGATTACAGACGTGCACCACCATGCCTAGCTCTGTGTGCTCAGATTGATCATGTTCTGTGTGACTGTTGGCACGACTTGCAAGAGATGAAGCTGGACAGATCAGAATGTGTTTTCTGAGAGACTAAATACTGCGTCAGTGGCACATTCTCTTAGGGAAGTTTGTGTGGAGGCTGTGCTGTAATCAGTCACGGGGAGGTGCGTGTGTGATCAGACAGGGTGTTTGTTGATGGAGTTTGGAACCAAGCAGCAATCTCTTCTCGAGATGGACCCACCTGAGATGCTCTGAGTTCAGGGTTCAGAGTTTATTCGTCCTTTTGGAACATGCTCCCTTTTCGTAAGGTGCTGTGTTCTGCCTTTTTTCTTTGAACAACCTCACAAATCGGTTGATTAGGTGAGTTGCTTTTGATAGGTTAGTGTAACCATGCTTTCTGCTCTGCTTTTCACACATTCCCACTGCTGACCCTGTACTAACTGTTAGGGGAAATTGCCCTTGTGGAGAAAGAGCACATTTGTTAAATCTCATTCAATGAGTTTTCCAAATTTTGCCAATACTACTCTAAAGGGGTAACATTTTAAAATTTGGAATTGTGTATGTAGGGGTAGTTACTACTATTCTGTGCTTGTCTGTATTGTTTTATACCTCATTATTAATGCTGTGTTTTGGGGGTTTTGCCTCTATTTCAGGTTATTTCCTAAGTTTGAATCATGTCTGATAACGGAGAACTGGAAGACAAGCCCCCAGCGCCTCCCGTGCGAATGAGCAGTACCATCTTTAGCACTGGAGGCAAAGATCCTTTGTCAGCCAATCACAGTTTGAAACCTTTGCCCTCTGTTCCAGAGGAGAAGAAGCCCAGGAATAAAATCATCTCCATATTTTCAGGCACGGAGAAAGGTAAATAACTTTTATGGTCTCAGTAATCTTGGTGTTGGTTTATTAGTATATGGTATCCATATATTTTATTGAGAGAACACACACAGATCCAAGAAGACAGTTGATGCTGCCCTTATCTGCAGGTTCTGAGACCCCAAGTCATGGTTTATAGCATCTTGACATTAATGGGATTTGTGTTGTTTTAGTCCAATCTTGATTGCTTTATAAAGTATCTGGGTCTGGGTACTTTATTTTATTTTATTTTTTTTTAATTTTTTAATTTTTTTTTTATTTTTTGGCGGTGCTGGGGATCGAACTCAGGACCCTGCGCTTGCTAGGCAAGCGCTTATTCCACTGAGCTATATCCCCAGCCCCTGGGTACTTTATTTTAAAAAGAGGTTTATTTTAACAGTTCTCATGGTTGGAAAGTACATGCATAGCTGGGCATGGTGGTGCACACCTGTAATCCCAGCACTTGGGAGGCTGAGGCAGGAGGATCACCATGAGTTTGAGGCCATCCTGCGCTATATAAAAGTGAGTTCAAGGCCAGCCTGCACTATGTAGTGAGATCCTGTCTCAAAAAAAAAAAAAAAAACAAAAACCCACAAGAAAAAGAAAGTCCATGTACCATGACCCTGGCAGCATCTCAACCTGGCAGAGAACCAGGAAGGGCGCATATGCAGGCGTGTGAGCGAAGAGGTGGGAGAGTGGAGAATTGCCGGCTCGCTCTTAAAACCACCTGCTCCTCAGGAACACACACTCCTGATCCAGCACTGTCAGTGACCCTGTGAAGGTCCAGCCCCCTTCCAGTACCGCTAACTGAGGACCAGTCCTAGCACAGGAGCCTTTAGAGGACAAAGCATTCCCTAAACCATAGCCACCATATATGATGAATAGTAATGTAGGTGCCACAGTCCCATCTGCAACCTCTGGGGCCAGCTGTGCTTCAGAATTAAATTTTCCTGATTTTTGAGTGGTAATACTATCTCTTTATCATATATTCCATGATGCCCTCAGAAGGCTCTGAGGCAGCCATAGTAAGACTGATGTGTCTTCATCAGAATGTCTGTCTAGCTTTGGGTTTCTCAGTCACAGTGTTGTTGACATTTTGTGCCAAATAATTTGTGGTTGCAGTAGTTTTTCCCTGTGCGTTATTGGATGTTAACATTCTTGGCTTTTTATACACTAGATGTCAATGTCATCTTCCTTGGTGTGACCACCAAAAATGTCCCCAGACATTTCCAGATATACCTTGGGGAGCACAGTTGCCCCCAGTTAAAAACAACTTGTTTTTTCACACAAAATGAGGTGAAGGCTAGAAATGTTCTTATATAAGTTGAACTCACTAAATTAGTTTTGGTGTCAAATTTAAGGAAGAATGCTTTGCTTTTCAGAGCTTTTTGATTTTTAAAATTGCATAAGGAATTATGAACTAGAAGGATTTTAGAATAAGGGTAAAGGATTCATTTTATGTAACCATAGATAGCATGATAGTGTGGCTCTGATAGATGGTAGCAGATACAAACAGGGATAAAAATACATCTTGCCAAAATGAAAGGATGACGTTTTGTACATTAAAATGTTTAACTCATGTTTGAGTCTTATAATCACTGAAAATTTGAGTTAACATTTAATAAAGAATCTAATCTTAATAGGACATGGTGGCACACACCCTGTAATTCCCCTAAAAGGCAGATAGATGGCTGAGGCAGAAGGATAGTGAGCTCCAGCACACAGCCTGGATCAGTTCAGCAACTTAGCAAGACCCTGTCTCAGCACTTTAATTATTTTTCAAAAAGGGGCCAAGAGTATGACTCAGGGCAAAGGCTGTCTGTTCAGTTCCTAATACTGGAGGAAAAAAAAAGTCAAATCTGGAGAATTTAGATATGCAGACAGGACATGCTCATTAAACAGTTGAAAAATTTTGCTTTTGTTAACATTAACATGGTGGCTGCGTTCTCTTATAATCTCAGTCATTCAGAAGGATGAGGGAGGAGGATCTCAAGTTTGAGGCAATTTAGACCCTGTCTCAAAATGTAAAAAGAGCTGGGGATGTAGCTCAGCACTCCCTGGGTTCAGTCTTTAGTAAACAGGGAACAAAAAGATTTCATGTGAGGATCCTGGGGATGTAGCTCTGTGGTAGAGTGCATGTGGCCCTGGCTTTGATCCAGTACAGAGCAAGTGGGGCAGGAACAGAGATTTCATGTGAGATTCTTTGAAGACCAGAGTGAAACTATGTCTTTAAAGTTTATTTAACAGAATGATCTGGTGCATATTTGGTAGGTTTTTGATTGAAAATATACTTCAATTGGATTAGGTGAAGGATCACATTTTCTTCATTCATATGCTGATGGATTTTTGGATTATTTCCATTTCTAGGATTTTGTGAAGAGTGCTGTAGTAAACATGAGAATGTAGATTTCCCTGATGTACTTTCCTTTCCTTGGGCTACTTACCCGGTGGTGAGATTGCTGGGTTACACTGTAGTTCTTGTATGTATGTATGTATGTATGTATTCATGTATTCATGTATTCATTCATTTATTTTTTTATTTTTGAACCACCTTGGTACAGTTCTCTGTAATGACTATTAACTTACATTTCTGCCTGGATGTGGTGGTACATGCCTGTAATTTTAGCACTGGGGAGGCTAAGGCAGGAGGATCACCGTGAGTTTAATAAGGTCAGCCTTGGCTACATAGGGAGTTCAAGGCCAGCCTGACCTGCATAGTGAGACCCTGTCTCCAAACCAAACCAAACCCTTACATTTCTACCAATAATATGAGTTTCTCTTTCCCCATATCTTCTTCCACATTTAAGTAATTAATTAATTAATTGTCTTTTCTTGAAACTAGGTCTCAATGTGCAGTGCAGATTGCCTTGAACACACTTTATAATCCAGGCTGGCCTCGAACTCGCAGCAGTCTTCCTGCCTCAGCCTCCTGAGTGCTGAGATTACTGGTGTGCCCTACCATACCAGGCTAACATTTATTTTTGACTTTTTGTTAATAACCATTCTGACTGGAGTAAAATGATGTCTCATTTTGATTTTGATTTGCATTAATCTAGTGATCAGCAGCATTGAGCATTTTCAAATGCTTGTTTGTCCAGTTTTTGTCTTTAGAGAAAGGTCCATTGAGGCCATTTGCCCATTTTTAATTGGATTATGCATCTTTTTGCTTTTGAGTTCTTTATATGTGCTGAATACTAATCCCTTATTGGATGAATATTTTTCTCCCATTCTGCAGGTTTTCTCATTCTGGTAATTGTTTCCTTTGCTGTGCAGAGGAATTTTAGTTTGCTATAATCCCATAACAACTTTTATGACATGACCAAATCTTTTTGCTTGCCTGCTAATATATATCAGTATGCACTGTGAGTCATCAGAAATACAGTGATAAGCAGAGCAGATGGTGTCCCTTCCCCTCATGATGCCGATCAAGTACAGTTCTGTAGTGTAGTATTAACAGGCTGTGCCAAGTGACACAGGGCTAGGGAGAGAGGTCTGTCTAATCGGGGGTATTTCAGAAGACTTCCCAAGGCAGTGAACATAGAGCTGAAGACTGAAGGGTGAGTAACTGAACAGCAGCCA
Organism: Dinomys branickii; assembly: GCA_004027595.1. Lineage (NCBI taxonomy): Eukaryota > Metazoa > Chordata > Mammalia > Rodentia > Dinomyidae > Dinomys > Dinomys branickii. The sequence goes on along the minus strand of PVLD010007628.1, from coordinate 37,412 downwards.
AGAGTTGACTTGACTTTTCTAGACTTGAGTTCCAAGTCTGAAAAGGAACTGGCTCTGTGCCACTGAGCTACTGGCTCTGTGCTACTGAGCGCCTGCCTGGCAAGTGTGAGGCCCTGGGTTCAATTCCCAGTACCAAAAAAGAAAGAAAGAAAGCTGGTCTCAAAGGATGAGCCCCAGGAAGGGCTGGAGCATGCTGATGAGCCAAGTGCAGCCCACTGTGATTGGAAAGCAGCGAGGAGGCTGGCCGTGGCCGTATGCTATCCAGAGGGGACTCCAGTCAGCAGCAGGGCAGAGTCGGTCACAGAGACCTGGTCAAAAGGGGCTTTGTATTCCATGCTACAGAGCTCAGGTTTTATCTTGTTTCCTGGGGAACTGTTAGGGAATTTATATAGGAGTCCTGGTCACATTTCTGTTTGGTAGGAGAGACTGGTAGCTGTATGGGAACATAGGTTTTGTTGGAGGTCTGAGACTGAAGTTGAAGACCAGTTAGGAGACTTTTGTAGTAGCCCAGGTAAGAAATGGCTTAGCCAGTCTGATAGTTTCTGTAATGAAATGACAGTGAGGCATTGCCTTGGCTGGCTTTTCTAAGCTCTGTTTGGATAGCTAATGTTGTTGACAGCGTAGACTTTATCAACTAAAGTGGCTTTCACATCTAATTCTGCAACCTGTATGTACCTTCACTTCTGGTTATAAAAATGATAGATGCAGATCTGTGAACATCCTTTCTGGTCCAGCAGTCTAATTCTAACATTAATATTAGCAATACTGGCTCCTGTTTCTCTTCCTGTTTCCTGGAGAATACCGTACCTTCAGTGTGATAGAACACATTTAGTTTCACCACTTCGAAGCTAACTCAGAAGAACAGAGTAGTATGGTCACTGATTGTTAACTAGAAACAGAAGAATTTTCTCTTACACAAATACAGTATAGATTTTTTAAAACCTTAGACGATACCTTAAATGTAGCCTACCTGGTGACAGTCCTAAAGAATGTGACGGTGGCCTACAATGAAGCACCTTTTCTCAACGTGTGGCTCAAATTCTGTGCCTCTTGAAGTTGTGTCTCAGACTTTTTTTTTCCCCCTCTTTGAGACACTAGTAAGTTACTTATTAAAAGAAGTTTCTGTGTCCCCTTGTTTCCTGTGAAGCGGTCCAGTTGCCTGGTGGATATATTGTAGATGATTATGTTTAATGAAGAGTAGGAAGTTGATATATTTTTGTTTTATGAAACATGAACAGATTTTCTCTCCAGAGCAAAGTTGTTTATGAAAAGTTACTTCTGTTTATCTCTTTAGTTTTTGGCTGTTGAGAGCTACCTGGCCGGTTATGTAGTAGGGCCTTCCCAGAGCACTGCTTAGCTTGAGACTTGCTTTAGTGTCTGTTTTACATACTGTTTCTACTTTCTCTCACCCTTCCTGCTGGCACCAGTGAAAAGATAGGGAGTATTGGTGAAAACAAAGGCAGTTAAACAGATGTTTAGGGTATTGTGCTATTTTCTAGTGTTCCCAGTTATTTTCGTGTTCTGCATCTTTTTATACATCCCTAACATATGTGAAACTTTAATATTTTTCTCTAAATTCTTTTTTCTTTTTTCTTTTTTTTTTTTTTTTGAGACAGGATCTCACTATGCAGTTCAGGCTGGCCTTGAGCTCACTTACATAGCCCAGGCTGGCCTCGAACTCACAATCTTCTGCCTCAGCTTCCCAAATGCAGGATTATAGGTGTGTGCCACCATGCCTGGCTTCTAAATTCTTTTTTTGTCTTTTTGAGATAAGGTCTCACTGTGCAGTTCAGGGTGGCCTTGAGCTCACTTTGTAGCCCAGGCTGGTCTCGGACTTGCAACGATCCTCCTGCCTCAGCCTCCCGAGTGCTGGGATTACAAGTGTGCATCACCACGCCCAGCCTGGCTTCTAAATTCTTAACATTGCCTTAGACACTAGAGGATTGATTCTCCAGGTATAAAACATGTCTTTTTACTTGCTGTGTACCTATTTGCTATTTCTTGATTTCAGATGGGATTTTCTCTGTGTTAGGAAACATAGCCCTCAATAGTTTATTTATTATTTATTTCTTACAGCTTTAATAACTAGAGACAGATTGATTTCTCAGGGTGTCAAGCCTGGCTTAGATAAGATGTGAGCCCTGGAGGAGTTGGCCAGAAGCATGTGGGAGCCCCATGGATGACCTGGCTTGAGTTAAGTGTCCCTCCTTGGGCCAGTCACCTGTAATTAGGGTCAAGTATGAAAATGATCTTTTCCCCAGCCATGTGCATAGAGAAAGGCAGAGGAAGTTCCTATAGATGAGATTCCAAACAGATTTTCTAAAAGGAAGAAACAAATATTTTTATAGTACATAAAATTATATGCTTTTCTATCAGCTATAAAAGAACAGTATAAAGATTAAACTATTAAGGTTATCATTGGGTGCCAGATATTTCCTCCTATTTGCAGTATACTGGTTTAGAAGCCAAGGGACACAGAGAAGTAGAGGGCATGATCTTGATTACACAGTGTGAGTCTGGTAGAAAATGAGAGGTTGGTTATGCTAGATGTAATTGTGTGTTTCCATAAAGAAGCAAAACTTCATACGGGCCTAGCAGTTGCCCTCCTTGTGCTTCTTTCCATGGGTGGTGTGCCCTGCCCTTTGCCCACAGCCACTTGTCCTGTCTGCCTAGAAGACCTAGCAAAGAGATGACATGGGAGCACAAGTCTATTGACACTAGTCAAAAAGTGAGAATGTTTCCGACTGATGTAAGGTCGGCTGTAGCTCTGTAAACAAAGAATAGTATGCAGTACCATTTCCGACTGTGTATGTCAGTGGTGTGGCTTAGGGTATTCCAGTTACACATGCTTACTGCATAGCTCACTACTTATCCTACTGCTCTTCCTCCCTAGACCAATCAAAATGACAGAAAATAAAACATTTTTTAATTCTTACAAAGGCACAGATAATAGGAGAGAGTAGGGTATAAAAGTTTTCAAAATAGATTTGCAAGATTGGTATGAAGGCCGGGGTGGTGGCGCATGCCTGCAATCTCAGCACTCGGGAGACTGAGGCAGAAGGATTGTGAGCTCAGGGCCAGCCTGAACTGCAAAGCGAGACCCTGTCTCAAAAGGACACACACACGAAAAAGATTGCTGTGGGGGGAAAAGGGCACCTGGCTAAGCTAAACAGCTGAGAAAGACATCATCTAAGCATTTGCAGAGGACAGTGTCTGTTGGAAGTGAGCCAGTTTCTCTTCTGAAAATCCCAGAGGCTCAGGATTTAGAGGCACACAATACCCTGTGTGTGGGGAGGGGAGGATGTGATAGCTAGGCTGAAAAGAGGAGGAATTAGTTGAAAATCTACATAGGAAGTGCCAGACACCCAAGCACACCACTTTTACCCCCTATAAAGCCATACAATTACAGCCCCCATTCAGTGGACCGTGATGGGCAAAAAAGATATTTGCATTTTTTTTTTTCAGGAGAAATTAAACCAGAGGGGGCCGTGTCTTTTTCAGGGGAGTCAGGAAAAGTTGACACATCATAATAAAAAAATGTAGATTCAATGAAAGCATACAGAATTCCTTTCCTCTGCCCTGGTTTCACAATACTTGTACCCTTACTCACAGCCCTCAAGAGTTTGGAAGATTTTTATCTGGATAAACAGAATGCTCTGAAGAAAGAATGTTTTAGATATCCTGCACCCCATACCCATTTTTAGTGAAGAAGTTACCTTATCTCTCAGCTGTTTAATACTTTTTGGTATGAGTAGACAGACAGCAGAGGATTGCCAGACCATGGAGGAAAACCCTTAGACATGAGAGTCCTAGACAATGGGAGATTTTAAAAAGAAATTTAGAAGCAGACAGTGTAGGGAGAAAACTACCAAACTAGAAAAGCCAGTCAGTGTGCACATATTTACTGTATAATCTTCAAAGAGAGAGGATAAATTGAATCTGTGAAAGAAAAGATGTCTAAAGAGAAAAAATGATCAGAGAACGGTGAGAAGTAATTCTTGGGAAATCAGGGTTTAAGGTTATCAAAACAAATACCAATAGGAAGATGGCTGGAAAATAATCAAGAAAATTCTCCCAGGGAGAGCAGCAATACACAGATGGAAAATATAAGAGAAAACTACTAATAGTGAATGAGTTAGGGAACTATTCTCAGAAGTAACAGAAAAGAGGGTTCCAGATCTCACAAAAATGGTTTCTAGATTAAGGGGGCTCACTGAGAACCCAGCACAGTGAATGAATGATGATCACAGGCATCCTGAAATCTTGTACTACTCAGGAAAACCAGTGAGCAACAGGGACTGGATTTACCTTCCCCCCTAAAAGAATGAATGCAATGGGAAAATACACAAAAGAGTACTTTTCAGGGCTTTGGACCCCAAGCAGTGAAGAGATTCCTAAGAGAGCAGAAACAGATGAGGTGAGTCCTACCACTGATAACTCTCTGCCTGGAGAGTTTCTAGGCAGGGAGGTGCTTTGGTTTGAGTAGAGGAAGTTGCTGCTCGATAGGGGAAAAAGAAGTAAAGAGAATTGAGATGTGTTCTGTGCACATACCAACTCCCCACGATGAGTGTGCTCATTCTGCACTGCACATGTGGACTAACAAAAATTGAAAAAAAAATTAAAAAAAAACCGAAAAGCAAAGCTATTTACAGAAGACCATTTATATAAATAGCCAGCCTAGGCAAATCTCTGTGGAGGTGGGAAGCAGATTGTTCTTGCCTCGGGCTTGGAGTGGGCAGGACATTGGCTCATGCGCACACCAGGTTCTTCCTGGGAATGCTAAAGCAGTTCTCAGGAGACTGTGGTGGTGGTTGCAGATCCCACATACACTGACGCTCACTGAGCTGTGGTTTGAATAGGTGAACAGAATCACAGGAAGGGTAAAGAAGGCAGCTCTGTGTGCTGTGTGGCAGCTCTGTGTGCTGTCCACAGGAAGTTCCTTCTTTTACATAAAGGATTTTTCAACATGAAGTTTTTGTGTGAAGTTATAGTGTTTTACATGTGAAAATAAAATGTATCTAGGTCTGGAGTGTACCTCAGTGGTAGCATTCTCGCCTAGCATGTGTGTGGTCCTGTGTTAAATTCTCAGCACTGTGAAAAGGAGGGAAAAAAATATGGCAAAAAGAAGCTTGGAATGGCTATATAAGTATCAGAAAATTAAATTTTAGAATTAAAGAAGTATTATCAGAGATTAGGAAGATTATTTTATAATAGTAGAGTTAACTCATTAAGATGATATAACAGTACTAAACAGCTTCAAAATTCGACACAAAACTGCCAAGATTTCAGGGAGAAATAGACAAATCTACTTGTGATTGGAGATTCCAATACACTTCTCTCAAGAATTAGAGGCCAGATATGAAATTGGTAAGGAGATAAATGATTTTTTTTTTTGCAGGGATTGCAGGGAATCAAACAGGACCTTGTGCTTGCCACGCAGGCACTTGTGCCACTGAGCTATATCCCCCGCCCGGAGATAAATGATTTGAACATAATTATCAACCAGTATGACCTTGTGGGTATTTATGGAACATTGCACACAGCTACAGTAGAATACACATTTTTTTTTAACTGCACATGGAACGTTTAACAAGAAAAATCATATTGTAGGACAGTTTTTAAAACACAATAAGTACAGGATTTTAAAAATGTAAAATGTATTCTGCAACCACAGTGTAATGGAATTGGAAATCAGTAACATACAAACATGGTGGCGCATGCCTCTAATCCCAGCACTTGGGAGGCTGAGGCAGGAGGATCTTTGCGAGTTTGAGGCCAGCCTGGGCTACAAAGTGAGCTCAAGGCTAGCCTGAACTGCCCAGTGAGACCCTGTCTCAAAAAGACAAAAAACAAAACCAGAAATCAGTAACAGGAAAGTCTCTGAACATAGTTGGAAAGCGAATCAAAAAAAACTAAATGAAAATTAAAGCATCAATATTTGTAAGACACCACGGAAGCAGTACTTAGGGGAAGTTTCATAGCACCGAGAAGTTATATTAAAAAAGAAAAAACTCAAATTAATGACTTTAGCTAAACCTTCTTGATAAACTAGAAGGGAAGTTCAGATGAAATCTAAAGTAGAAGGAAGGAAATAATATAAGCGAGACTGGAAATCAATGAAATGAAAGTGAGCAATAAAAACAAACTGAAAGCTGATTTGTTAATATCAATAAAATTGATAAATGTTACACTGGCGGGAGAAAAGTAAGACATGGGTGCCAGGCTGAGTGAGAGGTCTGTGTTGCTACAGCTTCAGCAGGTGCTGGAAAGAGAAAACAGGGCCAGGCCCCGCATTGCTCAATGGCAGTGTGCACTTTTAGCACACACAAGACCCTGGGTAGGGGGAGGGCAACATGATGAACAGATGTGGGCCAGTAAGTGCAGCACTCTAAGTAAAACAGAAACGCTTCCTAAAAGACACAAACCACCAGAAACAAGGAGCAGTAATGATTTCCAACTTCTCCTATGAGACTAGCATTACCTGGATATCTAAATCAAAGATACTTCAAGACAAGAAAGCAGAACCAGGTGTGGTGGTGCACTCCTGCAATCCCAGCACTCGGGAGGTTGAGTCAGGAGGATTGCCAGGAGTTCGAGGCCAACCTGGGCTACATGGTGAGTTCAAGGCTAGCCTGAACTACACAGCAAGACTATGTCAAAATCAAAACAAGAAGACACAGAGTTCTCGTGGACAAAAGCCCTTCATGAACATACCTGTGAAAGTCTTGCTAGATTTAGCAACTGTAATCTAACAGTGGATCAGGGTAATAGGCTATGCTAGGTAGATTTCATTTGAGAAGTACAAGGTTGTTAACACTGGAAAATCAGTGTAATTCTTCGTAAGAACAAATAAAAAGGATAAACCACATATTCATTTTAGCAGATGTGTAAAAAGCTTTTAACAAAATCCAGTGTCTTATTTCTGACATCTCAGAAACATCTACAATTCACATTAAAGAATGGTTACAAAAAGAACTATTCAGCCCCTTGATCAGTAAAAAATAAAAAAAATTTCCCTAATCACTATTACTCAACAGTGTACTAGAGATTCTAGCCAATGCAGTAAATTAAGAAAAAAATAAAAGAATCCAGATTAGGAAAAAGTAAATCTGTCTTTACTTACCAGCAACACTTTTGAGTTTTATTGAGAATCCTGCAGCATTTACGCAATAAGGTTTCAGGATATAAGGTCAGTATTTTAAGAATCAGTTACAGCCAGATATGTTGGCACTTGCCTGTAATCCCAGCTATGCAAGAGGCTGAGGTAGGAGGATCACAATTTCAAGGCTAGCCTGGGCAATTTAGCAAGACTCTGTCTCAAAATAAAAAGGAATAGGGATGTAGCTCAGTGGTAGAATGATTACCTAGCACACGTGACGTCCTGGCTTCAGTCCCCAACACAGGGAGAGGGGGCAAAAAAAGCACTGTAATTTCAGTCACTTATTGCTGGCATACGAAAACACTTATTTTTGATTCTAGTTTTTCAGTACTGGGGAACAAACTCAGGGCTTCATCTGTGCTGGGCAAGCATTCTACCACTGAGCTACATCTCCCAGCTCTGAAATTGAAATGTTGGTTTTTGTACTCAGGGTGGAACCCAGGGCCTTAAGATACATACCTAGCCCACTCCCTTCCTTTTGAGACAGGGTCTCACCAAACTGTAAAGGCTAGCTTGAACTTACCTTTACCTTCCTGCCTCAGCCTTCTAGCATGCTGGGATTACAGGTGTACACTGTTGTCCTACATCAGAAGATTCTGGTAAGAAATAGAAATAATTCTCTCAAAATTGATCTGTAGATTCAGTGCACATCTAATAAGAATCCTAGTAGGTTCCTTACAGAAATTAACAAGATCATTCTAAAATTCACATGGAAATGCAAAGCAGCTTTGAAAGAAGAAAAACATTTTGTACTTGCAGTGTGTATTATAAATCGATAGTAACAAAGGCCCTAAAGGGCTGGTGTTGACCTAAGTGTGAGACAGCAGGACATTGTGACAGCGGAGCATTTGGAGAGATCCACAGCTGCTGTAAACTGAAGGTTAGAGCAGGGGGCCTTTATGAGGAGGGAGGAAGTGATGTGTTGAATTGACAGAATATTATTGGTAGATGTGTGGCAGAATGTTTTGAAAGGTTTACTTACATTAGGGAACAGAAAATTTGGATAGTCTTTAAATGTGACAGTTATGAGCTCAGTAAGAAGGAAGAACTTGGCTAGGGCAAGAAACAAGTGGCCTTTGCAAACTGCTCCCCTCTGTGACGGCAGGATCAACTTCTTTCCTTCATTTACCGTTGTTCTCTCAGCCCATATATTTACAGGAAGTCTGTTTTCTGCAATAACTATATCCACTCGAAAAATACAAACATAAGATTAAAAGTGGCTGTATTAACCTTGTTTGAATATTCTTTATTGTTTTTTCTTAATGTTCTGTAGGAAGTAGAAAGAAAGAAAAAGAACGGCCGGAGATTTCTCCTCCGTCTGATTTTGAGCACACCATCCACGTTGGGTTTGATGCTGTTACTGGAGAGTTTACTGTAAGTTTTCTTGGTTGGGGTTTATTTGTGGCATTAAAACACTGCTAAGCCATTGTCTTCAATGTTAAGTTTGACATTTTCTATCCATATTTTGTCAGTTTACTGCTGTCTGCTTTTCATAAAAGTTTTAGTGACTGGATGTATCTCCCCCCCCCAGGAGAGCTGAGCCTATTAATTACAATTATACAGAACAGTTGTAGGAAAATATTTTAGAAAACTAGACCTGTTAGAATTTAGTCAAATTTTAGTTTGTATTAGTTTTATATATTTTGTGATTTACCTCTGAAAATGACAACAATGTGCCGGCTGTCTGGCTTTCTCTTGTCAGGGTATGCCAGAGCAGTGGGCTCGCTTACTGCAGACCTCCAACATCACCAAACTAGAGCAGAAAAAGAACCCGCAGGCCGTGCTGGACGTCCTCAAGTTCTATGACTCCAACACGGTGAAGCAGAAGTACCTGAGTTTCACTCCTCCTGGTAAGACATCTGACACTGATGAAGGGCTGAATGACATGCAGAATTGTGAAGGATAGAACCAAGAACTTTGATACTAAGCTGCAACTCCCAGCCATCATCATCATCACCATCATCATTATTGTAATTATTAGTATTAATTTGAGATGCTGAACCATTAAGTTGCCCATTTGCCCAGGCTGGGCTCAAACTTGCAATCCTCCTTTCTTAGCCTCCCAGAGTGCTGGGATTACAAGTGTATACCCCATATTGAACTAAAGTCAGCTTTTGAACTGATAATGGGGCTAGGGATGGAGCTCAGTGGTAGAGTACTTGGCTGGTGTGTACAAGGCCTTGGGCTCAACCCTCAGTACTGGCCAAAAAAAAAAAAAAGGAGAAAGAACTGATCAGGGTGGATCTTACCCATAAATTGGAGTCTGGGGATTATATTAGTCTCAGATTTGCCAGAAATGGAGTTTATGAGTATTTTGACTTTTTTAGTTTTTTTCCTCCTCACTGTTTTTATTTTTTTATTTTATTTTTTATTTTTATTTTTTTTTTGCGGTACTGGGGATCGAACTCAGGACCCTGCGCTTGCTAGGCAAGCACTTATTCCACTGAGCTATATCCCCAGCCCCTCCTCACTGTTTTTTAATGCCTTCTAGGACTAGAGAGAAAAAATGTAGATTTATGGACAAGTTCATGATAAAGGTGTATTGTTAGTGGGGTAGGTAAGATTGTTTTACTATATAAATATACAGACTTAAAAATTTTTATACTCAAAATTAAGTGTCATAACTAATAAGATTTATACTTAAGAATTGGAATATCATCAGATAAGAATTAGAATATGGTTGATTTTATTGTTTGCGGGGTATTTGTATTAAACTATTGATTTTTAAAAATAGCCAGATACGGTGGTACATGTTTGTAAGCCCAGCATTTTGGGAGGCTAAAGCAAAAGGATCACATATTCAGGCCTTAGTGTGGGTAATTTGTTATTTATCTGTTTTTGTTTTGTTTTGTTTTGTTCTGTTTTTTTTAGGCAGAGTCTCACTGTGTAGTTCAGGCCAGCTTTGAACTCCTTATGTAGCGCAGGCTGCCTCAAACAACAACCCTCCTGCCTCAGCTTCTCTACTGTTGGGATTACAGGTCTGCACCATCACGCCTGACTTAGTATGGGTAATTTAACAAATTCAGGCCTAACCTGAACTATACAGTGAGACAGAATCATAAAAAGCCAAAGGAAAGAAGAAAGAAAAAAAGGCCAAAAGTAAATTCATATCTTTTCTGTTTTCTGGGCCTCCCTCTCCCAGTATTGGGTATTTAAACTCAGGGCCTTTGCACTGAGCTACATTCTCAGCTCTTTTTGTAAATTTTGAGACAGAGCTTTTCTAAATTTGAGCCCAGGCTGGGTTTGAATTTGTAATCCTCTTGCCCTAGACTACAAGTGTTGGGATTACGTGGGCACATGACCCCACTTTGTTTAAATTACCTTCACAATCAAGTCCATACTTAAAAGTTGGTTGAGAAATATCTTGAATTTTTTTTCAGATTGAGGCTTACCCTTTTTGGGTGGTTCTTATATTCTTTCTTCCTGTTTTTTTTTTTAAGCAAGATACTTGTCCTATTTCTCCTTGTATGGATTATGTTAGTTACATCCCCAGGGTTTCATTTAATGTTTCTTTGTAGCTAAAGCTATACATGCAATTTTAAAAAATGGTATGATTAAGCAGGGTATTGTGATGCATGCCTGTAATCAAATCTCAGTCACTTTGGAAGGCTGAGGCAAGAGGATCACAAATTCAAGGCTAGTTTGAGCAATTTACCAACTAGTGAGATTCTGTCTCAAAATTTTAAAAAATTTAAAAAGGTATATAGGGGTGTAGCTCAGTGCAGAAGCCCTGGGTTCATTTCCTACTACTACCAACCAAGCCCCCCCCCAAAAAAAACCTAAACCAAAATTATACATATAACTATATTTGGATCCTCACATTAAAAAGGAAGAAATAGAGATCTCTTTGCAAATGATCCTGATGTCTTTTACTATTCAAGTATCTGGTACATTCTGTTTTTTGTAAATTAGTAGTTTTTAAAACAAGCAAAGTTTGACCAGAAAAATAATAGATTCTTACCATCCAATATAAATATACTAAAGTCTCTAGCATTTGAAAATGAAAAAATAAAAGTTAGGCCAAAACTTTCACTGTGTCTTACGTAGTGGCACATTCCTGTGAATTGAGCCCCTGGGAAGCTGAGGCAGGAGGATAGTGAGTTTGAGGCCAGCTCCTGTGGGTACATAGCAAATTTTAGACCTGCCTGGAACATAATGAGATGCTATCTCAAAAAACAAAATGAGAATTTTACTGTGCACAATTATTATTGTTGTAGATAATTTTCTGGAGAAAATGTCTTCTTTTTGAAATTTAGTTCATTGGTACATTTTGAGTATGCATAGGGAGCACATCCATCAGGGGATCTGAGCGTGTGCACGGTGCCGAGGGCTGAGGGCATACCTCGGACAGTGATGTTCAATAAATGCAGTTGACAGATACAATTTCAATTAAATTTTAATAACTTTACTGAGGTACAATTTACACAGTAAATTTTACCTACTATGAGTATATAATTCAGTGATTTTTAATAAATTTATGAGGTTTCAGTAAGATTTGAGAGTCATTAACTTAGACTTGTATAAATTCTAAAATACTGGTATTATCAAAAAATACTGGTATTATCATTTTACTCAAGAGATTATTCAAATCAAAATGACATAAAATCTGTACAGGTTCATGGGTGTAAATAAAGCACCTACCCATCATGCACAGGAATCTGGGTTCAGTCTCTGGTACTGCCCTCCTGTCCCCAGAAATTGGCTTGCTCTACTTTTCTTTTTCTTTTTTTTTCTTTATGTTATATGAAGTTTTCTTTTATGCTTAACATTCTTTTTTGTTTCATGTTCAGAGAAAGATGGCTTCCCTTCAGGAACGCAAGCAGTAAGTTAATAATTTATTTCTTGTTGCTTTAGTTCTAGTGTAGGTTACCCAAGGCAGATTTTGGTTTTTATTTTGCTTTATAAAATTAAATTCAACCATCTGAAGTGAATATTTAATGTTTTTTTTTAGCTAGCCTCTCAGTTAAAGAAGCCATAATTAGAATTTCCTTGATAGGCTATTTAAAGGTATTAACATTTACAATGACCTCTGCAGAGCCGGTTAGCTACTTCTGGTGATGTTTCCATACACAACTGTGACTATAGAGGACTTGCCCACCTGTAACTGGGCCCCAAACCCCCTGGCCTATGCCGTTCTAATGAACACAGCCTGGGGGAGTAGCTCCGCATTGAAACTCAACAGTTCTCTTGTTTTATGAGCTTGAGCTTCTGATGAATCTGGGTATTTCTTTTTCTTTTTTTTGTCCTTTTGAGACAGGGTTTTGTTATGCAGCTCAGGCTGGCCTTAAACTCACTTATGTAGCCCAGGCTGGCCTTGAACTCTTGGGATCCTCCTGCCTCAGCCTCCTGAGTGTGAGATTACAGGCGTGCGCCACCACACTCACACACTCACCTTTTTTTTTTTTTTTTAATCTGTTTCAAATGTTGCGTGATCACTTTGAGGTGTGCAATAGTTCAGAAGATCTTTGGTTTTGATCTTAACAAATGATTGTTTATTTTTGGGGCACTATGTGTGTGCTTATTTAAAAGTATAAACAGTGCTCAAGAATGTTTGATATACCATATACATTTATTTCATAAACTTATTTTTCTCTAATGCATAAAATCACTCTTTTTTACATTAGCACCAGTTGGGTTTAATCATTTTTAAGTGAGCTATTGAAGAAAGAAACTTTTAAAAATATGTTAAAGCAATAGAGACTGTTGTATTTTAACCTTGTCGTTTGTACTGGTGCGTCTTGCTCGCCTTGCCCTGTGGTGAACACAGCTGAACGCCAAGGGCTCAGAGACATCCGCGGGGGTGACCGAGGAGGATGATGACGATGAAGAGGCCGCCCCTCCTGTCATTGCCCCTCGCCCCGACCACACGAAATCAGTGAGTATTTGACAGGCGCGTGGGATGCTGCCGAGGTTTTTCTTTCTATATTTTACTTTCATTTCTAGAGTCCATCTATTTTTCTAGCTTTCTTTATTTAAAGGTTAGATCTTCCCTCTTTCCCGTATTATGTATTTAGTCTCTAATTTTACATTTCTCTCAAAGCTTTGATGTCTGTCCTCTGGAGGCCGCTGAGAGTGAAATTCCAGGGGAGAATTTTAACAGCAGTGACTTCAGGGGCCTCTAAGAAGAGAGACTGCTGAGGCGCCGCCCTTGTTCTGCCCCTGTGCTGAGAGGGGAAGAGGCTGAGAGGCACTGTGGGTTGTGTGGGTACCAAGCTCTCGAGGGCAGCATGGCTGTTTGCTCTGTACTCTGCCTATTTAAACTGAAATTCATTTGTGTAAAACTTTGTGAGAATTAGGAGGAGTTAATTCAGTATCAAGGTTTCTATCTTTTCCACTTTATCTCTTGTAGCAAAAACATTTTTAAGTCGGGCACATTTTGCTACATTATTATCTTTTATTGCCATCCTATTTTAGATATGGTCACAAATTTCATTCTTGGACCTAATATTTTGCTAGACAAGATTTTAAGTAAAGTCTCTTCTTTTTTTGTGGTACCGGAGATCAAATTCAGGACCTTGTGCTTGCCAGGCAGGTGTTTATGCCACTGAACTATATCCCCAGCCTTAGACAAGATTTTTTCAAAAATAATTGCATCTTTGCCAAAGACAGTGATTCACATTTATTCTTACTTTTTTTATAGCCTAAAACTATCTTTAAAACAGTAGGAGAGAGAACTTAGTTTTGGGTAAAGATGGAAGAACTGAGTGGCATGCTAGGGAGCTATGTTACAGGGCCCTGGAGGGAGGTGGGGGCAGAGCACTGGCCTGGCACAGGCCAGCACTGCAGAAAGGCCGACAAGAAGAAACAACTTGGAGAATGCCTTTCTCAGACCTCAGCAACCCCTGTATTTCTGCAGATTTACACACGCTCTGTAATTGATCCCATCCCTGCACCAGTGGGTGATTCTCACATTGATGGTGGTGCCAAGTCTACAGACAAACAGAAAAAGAAGACCAAGATGACAGATGAGGAGATTATGGAGAAATTAAGTATGCTATCCACATTTTATGTTATTTATAAATTTATAAATTACCAGCTCTTGAAACTGTTTCCCCAGCACTAAAAAACAACCAAAGGCCCAGGTGGATTTTAATTTATGCCTTACGTTTTTACTTAATGCAGAAGAAAAAAGTGTTTTCTTTCTTTTTTTTTGGGAGAGTGTTGAGGCAAGGTCTCACTGTGGAGTACAGGCTACCCTTGTTTGTTTGTTTGCTTTGGCGGTACTGGGGATCTGACTCAGGACCTTGGGCTTGCCAGGTAGGCACTTATACCACTGAGCTAAATCCCCAGCCTCAGGCTGCCCTTGAATTTGCTTACGTAGCCCAGGCTGGCCTTGAATTCACGGATCTTCCTGTCTCCCTAGGAGAATGCTAGGATTTTAAGCATGCAGTACCACACCTAGAAAAATTGTTTTCTTAAAGGAATAGTAGCTTTAACTGCAATCCAGTGAAAGCAGAGTAACACTCTCCTCATGTGTATTTGAAAGGTACTATGTTTTAGCTAGTGAAGTCAGCCCACTTGCGAATAGTGCTATTTCTCACATGAGGCAGATCTAAAAGATGTGGTTGGGAATATTTTATCAAAGAAGATTTGTGCATATTTATGTAATACCTCTGTCTTCTTAATGGGCACCTACAAAAAAACAGCCCTAAATAACTAAACAGAATGATCTATAGATACATGTAGGCATAAAACCTAATCCAGAAAAGGATTTATTTTTCCTTCTTCTATTTTTCCTTCTCTGTCATCATTTATCATTGACTTAGATCAAGCATTATGAGTAACAAACAGGGCCAAGGAGAGAATAGGAGTGATGTCTGATGACCTCTCAGTAGCAATGGTGCTTTTAAAGTATACTGACTGGCCAGGCATGGTGGTGCACACCTGTAATCGCAGCACTTGGAGGCTAAGGCAGGAGGACTGCATTTCCAAGCCAGTGTGAGCTACAGGCAAGAGCCTGTCTTAAAACAAAAATCATAAACCAAAAAACTAAACACTAACTTAAAGGGGTCAAGGAAAAATACTTTATAGATGGATTATTTTACACATTTATATGCTCCAAATTTATTTGCTCTTGATTCCTCAGTGCTTTCAAATATAAACCTACTTTCACTCTGGTATTGGACAGATGGGTGGATGGATGGATAGATTCTTTCTCTTAAGAGAGCAAATAGCTTTTTAAACTAGAGGACTGGGGATGTAGTTCAGTGGCACAAGCACCTGCCTGGCAAGTGCAAGGTCCTGAGTTCGATCCCCAGTACCAAAAAATAGAAAACTAGAAAAGGTGTGGTCATTACTCAGTTGTGAGCTTTAGTTACCCTGTCTCCTGTCTTTGTTGATATCTTTTTGCCCTTTTTTTCCCCTTTTAATCTTTTAGGGGATTGAAGGACAGAGGTTTGAGACAGGGTCTCATTATACAGTCCAGGTGTCCTTAAATCACTCCTGGCACCATTAGCTTCTTGACTTGAACCTAAATGACTAATCTGATAGATTTTTATGTGAGGTCCCTTAACATATCCCTGTCTTATTTTACCTTAACCAAATGAAAGTCAGTGTGAATTTCACATGTTTTGACTTGATCCTATTAAAAATCTAGGATTTTGAGTCCAGGCTCCTAATTTTAAAATCTGTTTTCTTAGTGATGACTTTGAATTTTCCTAAATTTTCCTAGATATATGAGTAATTCATTTAAAGTGGACTAGCCAGGCATGGCGGCTCACAGCTGTAATCCCAGCACTTCTGGAGGCTGAGGCAGGAAGATAACTAGTTCTACCTCAGTCTGGGCAACTGGGGTTTAAACTCTGCAAAATCCCCAGTATTGCAGTCAGTTGGTCAAATAATCTCTATGATATTAACTGGTTTCCTAAATATACCAAAGGAAGATACATTATAGTAGTCAGAAAAGCCACTTAGAGGCTATTCATTTGAATATAAGTTATTATTTCTGACCCTAAGTTTCATAACTTATCACTAGTGGAAATCATTTACTGGAGTAGAAAAGCAGAACAACCAGTTCTCCAGGACTTGCCTGTTTAGGGTAGTACATCTTGAATCCAGAGAACTTCATGTAATCTCCAATAGACCGAACATGTGATTGTTTTATAGTTTCATCATTTTTGAGATTAATTGATAACATGATTAACTGGGAGATCTAACATAATGGAAATAATGTTTCTGGTGGCTTTTTACTTTGAATATGTTTCTTCAGTGTTTTTTGTTTGAAACAAATATTTTTGAAACTTGTATTTGAAAACCTGTTCAGATTTGTAGAGTTTACTAAAAGAATAGTGATGTCAAAATTACTTTACATTTAAAATGCTTTACTGAGCTTCCAGTTTTTGTTTACAATAGGAACTATTGTGAGCATAGGTGACCCTAAGAAGAAATATACAAGATACGAAAAAATTGGACAAGGGTAAGTGTTTATTACGTTATATTCAGTACTGCCTGAGTTGATCTCTTTTTTTCCCCTGACATTGAACACTCACTATAAATCTATGCTTGGTACCCTGGAGGTTTATAGAGGTACATAATGCATTTTTTCCCTAGATGCTGTTTAAAAACTTTACTAGTTAACAGTGTATCAGTGTTTAATGCCATTTCCTATAGGTGGTACGGATTTAGTTAGATGGAGAGATTACCCATAATATATATTTAAAAGACAATGAAGAGCCCAGTGTGGTGGCGCACACCTGTAATCCCAGCCCTGGGGAGGCTGAGGCAGGAGGATCATTGAGAGTTCAAGACCAGCTTGGGCTACAAAGTGAGCTCAAGGCCAGCCTGTCTCAAAAAGACAAAAAAAAAAAAAAAAAACCAATGAAAACATTTATTGCACCATTATAGGCAATAAAAACATGTATTAAATCTTACCATTGGAAAAATTAAATTATATTGAGTATTTTTAATAGTTACATTCATTTGCAGCAGTGGCTTTAAAATCACCATAATACTTTTGAGCATGATAATGGATGTTAATATATTGACTAACAAATGATAATAAATGAACAAGAATAATACCCATGTGTATAGATGACCATCACAAATTTAATGTTGAATGTTTTTAAAAAAGCAAATGAGAGAGAAATACATAAAGTAAGACTATATAGGGTTTAAAAATTGAGCCAAAGATAGTGTATTGAGATACGCACCTTTGTAGGTAAAAGTAGGAAAGTGCCCGGAAGTGGTGCCCATTGACTGCAGGATGCACACCAAATACACACCCCCCCTTGGCAAGGAGGGGGAGGGGAGGGGCATGCAGCGGGCCCTCAAGGTTATTTGTAGCTCTTTATTTCTTAAGAAGGGAAGTGTTATTTATGAATGTGTATTGTTTTTCTTTGTACTTTTTTTCCTATATTTTTATAGGACTGATAGTTTGGGCACAAAGATTGCTTGTTTTCTTTCTTTTTGCTTTAATTTCTTTTAGAAATACTAAGTCTTTAATTCCTTTCCAGTTGCTCAAATTGTAAAGTCTTTGTTTTGAAACAATGTCTCTCCCTGTAGTCCAGGCTGACCTTGAAATCAGTGTGTATACCTGGCTGGCCTCCAACTCACTGTGATCCTCCTTCCTCAGCTTTCCAACTGCTGGTATTATTGGCATGTACCACCATGCCTGGCTTTAAATTGTAAAGTCTTTGGATGATAATGATAGTCTTTGTATTATGATAATGATTTAGAATCTTTAAATCTGATGGTGTCTTTTCTCTCCTTTCCCCTCAGGGCTTCTGGTACAGTTTTCACTGCCACTGATGTGGCACTGGGACAGGAGGTAACCACAGCTTCTACCCTTCATATTCTGGTTGTTATTACTGTTAGCATTTCTTATAAAACAAAACTAAGTAATTAATAGAAATCTGTTGTTTGAGTATGTTGCAAGAATTAAGGTATATAATTTTGTAGCAATTCTCACATGAAAGGAAACAAAGATGTGGGCATGGTGGCACAAGCTGGTAATCCCAGGACTCTAGAGGCTGAGGCAGAAAGATGGAAATTCAAGGCTTGCCCGGGCAATTTAACTACTTTTAAATTTTGAGATGGAATCTTACAAGACCTTGTCTCAAAAAGCTAAAAACTAAAAATGGCTGGGGATATAATAGTGTGAAGAACCTGGGTTCAATTCCCACTACTTTAAAAATGGGAGGGGACAAAGAAGAAGTTACGAGTTTAATGTCATAAATAAAAAACTTTAAAAAATCGTCCCCCGCTTAGAAGCAAAAGAGGATTAATTCCTGATAGTAGAATGATCTTGGATGGGATAATCAACAAAGAAATCTGAACATATTTCAGCACCATACATTCCAAAGCACTGCACTTAAGCAGTTGCAGGTAGAAGTACTGCTTTGAACAGTTGCTGTCTGTTGTATAATATGGTATGTGCACCAAAAATTAAATGAAATTTGAACTGATTAGTATTTCTAACTTTCTAGGAAAACTGTTCTGATTTTTTAATTCTGTTTTCCATTATAGGTTGCTATCAAACAGATTAATTTACAGAAACAGCCAAAGAAGGAATTGATCATTAATGAGATTATGGTGATGAAAGAATTAAAGAATCCCAACATAGTTAACTTCTTGGACAGGTATTCATATTTTTTAAATATCAGGATAAAAACAGAAATTTGTGGTTTCATAGGTTGGTGGAGATTATCCACTTTAATGTATGTCTTGGTTACTTTTCTCTTGTTTCTGAGACAAAATACCTGACTTCCAAAATTAAAGGAAGAAAGGTTTATTTAGCTCACAGTTTTTCTTTTCTTTTTTTTTTTTGGCGGTACTGGGGATCGAACTCAGGACCCTGCGCTTGCTAGGCAGGCGCTTATTCCACTGAGCTATATCCCCAGCCCTAGCTCACAGTTTTGTGGAGGTTTCAGTCCATAATTGGCTGGCACCAAGGCAGGGTGGTACATGGCAGGGGGGTAACAGTTCATGGCGGCGAAAGATAGCAAAAGCAACAAGAACAAAAAAAGCGAAACAAACCTCTTTCTGGGCTTCACACGTGCTAGGCAGTGCTGTAACTTTGAGTTACACCCCCACCTCTGTTACGTATATTTTGAGACAGGCTCTTGCTGGGTTGCCCAGGCTGGGGGTCTTGCCTTTGCCTCCTGAGTAGGTGACATAATGAGCATGTGCCACTCCGCCCAGCAACATGTTTCTGTTTTTAAATAATCTCACATGTGAATGAAGAAAAGAGTACTAGAAAATGATAGTAAAAAGGAAGAGGGAAACAAACATTAAAAATGTTTAGAACAAAATGGTAATAGTGGGGCTGGTGATATAGCTCAGTGGAATAAGTGCTTGCCTAGCAAGCGCAGGGTCCTGAGTTCGATCCCCAGTACCGCCAAAAAAAAAAAAAATGGTAATAGTGGTTGTATTAAAGAAAGATTATCGATAATTTTATTCCACTTTTTTATTACATATTTAAATTTGTGTAGGATGAGTGTTTTAGTTACTTTTTCATTGCTAGGATAAAATACCTGACACCCACAGGTTAAAGGAGGAGAGAGATTTATTCTGGCTTACAGTTTGTAGAGGTTTCAGTCCATAATCAGCTAGTTGCAAGATAGGGTGGCATGCCAAAAGAGAAACAGTTCATGGCATGGCAGGTAGGCGGCATGGAGGGATCCAGGGATCAATCCCCCTCCCCCTGTCCCTATGTATATGTTTTCTGGGTCATGCTTGCAGTGCCTCACCTCATCCCACCAGGCTTTACCCCTCCACATCACACCCAGGTGTAGACTCAGTAGCGGGCTAATCCAGTATCTCAGTCCCAGGATCTAGTCACCTCCCCAAAGCCTCACGTGTGAGCTCATGAAGCTTGGCGGGGGCATGGACACCCACATCTGGATATAAACCGTAATAATGGGGGAAGATTATATATTTTGAAAGGATTTTTTTTTCTTTGGTGGTAATGGCTATTGAATCTGGACCTCATGCATGGTAGGCACGTCCTCTACTCCTAAGCTATATCCCCCATAGTATATTTTAATACTTTAGCCCTAGTTATGGAACTGTGTACATAGAAATAAACTTTTCAGTATGTTTGCCTGTCTGCCTGTGTGCCCCCCATACCTTTAAAGATTTTGGATTAAACCCAGGAGCTACCTCTGTATGCCTTTCTATTTTGAGACAGGTTCTCACTAAATTGCCCTGTTGACCCCCCATCTCAGCTTCCAGATAGCTGGGATTGTAGGCTTATGCCATCATGTATGGCTCTTAGAGTATTATCTGAATTGGAATAACCTGTGTACACAGTTATACTACAATTTTGGGCAGTCTGTGTCGTTTTGTTTTGGGTTTTTTATTTGTTTGTTTGTTTTTTATCTTTTTGAGACAAGGTCTCACTGTGCAGTTCAGGCAGGCCTTGAGCTCACTTTGTAGCCCAGGCTGGTCTCAAACTTGCAACAATCCTCCTGCCTCAGCCTTCCAAGTACTGGGATTACAATAGGCATGTGCCACCCTGCTGGTTTGTGTCTTTAAATGATCCAGAATCATCACTACTTTTTTGTGCTGTTATATAGTCTCCAGTTCTCTTCCTAGCTCTCAAGCTATCAAGTCTCACAGTTTATTACTGTGGTGCTTAACATTTGAACATGGAGTGCTGTGTGGTGAAAAAAACAAAACTGTGAGTGTTTTGCATTCTATTTTTAGTTACTTGGTGGGAGACGAATTGTTTGTAGTCATGGAGTACCTGGCTGGTGGGTCACTCACAGACGTTGTAACAGAAACGTGCATGGATGAAGCTCAGATTGCTGCTGTGTGCAGAGAGGTGAGTTTGATTCCTTTGGGACGACTTGTGTGGATAGCAAGAAGTGCAGAGAAGGAAAGCTTTTCTGTGCAGGAAATTTTTATTGTGTGAGATACCTTGTACATTCTCTGCAAGTTGTCCTATGTGCTTTTCTCCCTTTCTTTATGTGTAAGATAGTTTAAGAATAAGGCATGGAGGGCCGGGGATATTATATATAGCTCAGTGGCACAAGCGCCTGCACAGCAAGCTTGAGGTCATGAGTTTGTTTCCTGGTACAAAGAAATAAAAAAGGAAAGAAAAAGGCATGGACCTATGAAGAGCCAAGTTCACAGGCAAATTTCAGGAAGATGCTCATAAGCTTACCGTCCAATTGGGATACTTTTGAGAGTAAAAAGTTCTGGAACACTCAACAGTGGAAACTGGAACCATCCCAGGCAAAGCAAGACATGTAGGAATATTCACCTTAAGTACTGATAAATCTGCCTAGCTGTATTGAGCTCACTGAAGATGGAAAATCTCCTTTCTTTGTACTTGTGGTGAAATTCTACCCTTGCTCTTTGCTTTTTAAGACAGAGCAGGGTGTGGTGGCACACGCCTGCAATCCCAGCAGGAGGCTGAAGCATGGAGGATTGTTGGCCAGTTTGAGACCAGCCTGGGCTACAAAGTGAGCTCAAGGCCAACCTGAACTGCATAGTGAGACCCTGTCTCAAAAAGACAATAGAATTTTGCCAAACTCTCTATATGTAACTTTTTTTTTTTTTTTTGGGTAGTACTAGGGATCAAACTCAGGACCTTGCACTTGCCAGGCAGGTGCTTATTCCATTGAGCTGTATCCACAACCCCTAAACTCTCTAAATCTAAGCCAAAAACAAGTTTTCCTTCAATCTGCCATTTTTTTTTACAGATGAAACTAAGGTTAATGATTTTGCTTATTGTCATGGAAACTGACACTATCCTAAGAATCATTGTTACAAAAGACAAAATTGTTGAAAAGTTCTTAAAGCCTGTATTTTCTATGATTTGGCTTTCGGCATTTGTGTAGTAATACATAAGTGAACTGTAAGTTTTGTTCAGTGATATTTTTCAGCGTTTATTAAAATGTTACAAAGATTTTTTTGTTCTTTTGGTTTGTTTTTTGGGAGGATACAGGGTCTGTCTCTGTAGTGAGGCTGGCCTAAAACTCCCTATGCAGCCCCACACCCTCTGATACTGAAATTATAGGCATTTGCCACCATGCCTAGCTTGCAATTTTTAATTTTGAGTTAAAGTATACTGAGCCACTTAAAAAATTGATCAAAACTTAAGAATTTGTCTATACTTCCTTTGTTTTTTAAATAATTTTTTAATATGTGATATAAAAATTTATTTTGGTAGTTCTAATTGCTATTCCCTTATGTTTTCTTCCATATGCTAGAATTTTAAAATTATGATGGTTGTTTCTACTTATTTGTAGAAGTATTATTTTGGGGTTTTATTATCTTTAAGAATCTGACTATACTTAACTGGCAGGGAAGATACTGTGGTCAAGAATCTGATTAAATTCTTGGTGAATATAATGTAATAATACTCAATTATATCTGTTTTTTCCTTCAATAAGTAGAATGGTAATGGAGATTTTTAGTTGTTACAAAGGTAATACAGAGTTCATATGTTGTTCAACTCTCATGAGAGTAAAAAATTAAAATACAACTTTTTCCAAGTTTATACTCTAGTATATTTGTTCAGAAACACTGGAGCAGTGTGGCATGGTGGCACACACCAGGCATTCCCAGCATTCTGGGAGACTGAGGCAGGAAGGTTGAAAGTTTGAGCCCTGGAATTCAAGGCCAGCCTGGGCAACATATAAAGGCCCTGTCTGAAAAGAAAAACAGTCAAGGCACAGAAAGGACTAGAATTGTTTCTGGATGAGTTCAGAAGGTGGGAAAGGATCTTCTTATTAATTGGGGCATTTTGTTTTCTTAACTGTGCATATGAGATAGTATTTTTTCCTTTATAAATGTTAAATATTGGAGGGTCTTCTGCGGACTGAAAACTTTTGAGAACTGTGTCATTGATAGGTATTTCCTTCTGTCCAGTGTTTACAGGCGTTGGAGTTTTTACATGCTAATCAAGTGATTCACAGAGACATCAAAAGTGACAATGTGCTTTTGGGAATGGAAGGATCAGTTAAACTTAGTGAGTAACAATTGAAGAAATAACATTAATTTGTTACTTGTTATTATAACTCCCTGTCTTTTATTCAGTTAACCTCTTGTATTAAACTTTATGACTTAGTATATGGAATCTAGTGGTAAAGAATATGGATTGTGAACTATAGACAGCCTGGTTTAAATAGCAGATCTGCTATTGATTGCTGAATAATTTTGAGCAAGTTATTTTATCTCTTTGGGTCTATTTTCTCATTCACTAAAGATAATAATAGTTTCTATGATAATTTTTTTAGATGTTAAAGATGCAAAATACTGAAGAACAATACCTGAGACTGTCAGAAAACTGGTTGTTTTAGGAATAAGCTTGACTTTGTTTCTGACATCTCCTAGTTTTTCACGCCTTATTCTTCAGTTTTCTTTGAATTTTGTCGAGCATGGCCTCAAGGGGAAGCTTTATGATCCTGACCTCTGGTTGACAAGAGTAAATAGTTAGATTCTAATGCTCTTTCTTATCAGGCAGAGTGGAATCCTGAGAAGAATCCTGAGCTTCTTTTCTTTTTTTTTTTTTTTGCGGTACTGGGGATTGAACTCAGGACCTTGTGCTTGCCAGGCAAGCACTTATTCCACTGAGCTATATCCCCAGCTGAGCTTCTTTTCTTTGTGGTCATTATCCCTCAGTTCCAGTTCTGCCTTGGGGGAGTAGACCAGAACCACTACTGAAATTTCTCTTAACTGCAAAATCAAAGGCATTTCTTTGATGAAGGAACCAAACACTTTTTTTTTATAATCTCCTGAAGGCCTTGGCACCTTTTTCAGCCTCTCTTTCTCTTTTTTAAATTATATCCTCTAAATATTTTGACCCTCAAATGGTCAAAATATATTTCTATTCTTTAAATAATCTTAGCAGGAGAATTGGAAATAGATATTCACCTACATTTTTAGTAGATACACATGAGAACTGAATTAGACTCTTTGGACAACGTTTCTTCCTGGCTCTGCCACTTACTAGATGAATGACCATGGGTAAATTATCTAAAATGATAACTGGTTCAGTTTTGTCATTTATAAAATGAGTATAATTTTAAGAAATAGACCTGGGGCTGTGGTTTTAGATCAGTGTTAGAGCATTTGCCTAGCATACAAGAGTTGGTCCTAGGCTCACTTCCCAGCACCAGAGAAAAGTTAAAAAATAATACTGCTCTAAGACACTTAGAGCAGTACCTGGCTTGTTACAAGCACTCATTTTCTGTATAAATATTGTTTTACCTAAAAATTGGTCCTCTAGTATTCTCTCCATGTAGTTACTGAGTTGCCTCACCAGGTTAACTGCAGAGCATCCCATCTCAAGCTTAGATGGTGGGGCGGCTGAGGCGGGTGGAGTAGATGGTGCTAGTTGGCCTGTACATCAGAGAAGTCAGGGTTGTTCTTTTTCTGGGCACTCTACTAAGTTGGGTTCTTAATGTGTTTACTTTCTGTTTATTTTATTCAACAGAGGTTTCATGTCCTGACCTCTCCCCACTTCACTGCATTTGGTTTTGGTGTTCACCTTTGGCCATTTATTTTCTTTTCATGTCTCTTTCAGTGTTATTAAACTTCTGGGGGCAGAATGAATTATTCACAATAAAGCTCTCCCCTAGTAACTTGGACTCTATAAAAGTAATATCAGAGTATTTTAGATGCATTCTGATAAGAGGCTGAATAGTCAGAATATAATTATGTCATCTGAAGTTAATTCTTTGGATTAAGCCAACCTTGAAATTTTTAATTCTAGATGTTTTATTTTGTTTTGTTTCGTAGCCGACTTTGGGTTCTGTGCCCAGATCACTCCTGAGCAGAGCAAACGCAGCACCATGGTTGGGACCCCTTACTGGATGGCACCTGAGGTGGTCACCCGGAAAGCGTACGGCCCCAAAGTGGACATATGGTCTCTGGGCATCATGGCTATTGAGATGGTCGAAGGAGAGCCTCCATACCTCAATGAGAACCCCCTGCGGGTAAGGCCATTAACAGCAACTGCACTGTGAGGAGAATGCTTTTCCCTACACATTCTAGTGTGCCTGGAATGAGCCAAAAGTTTAGAATAGAAAGGTGGTAAAATCTAACCTCTGCCCTTCTTGTTCTTCTAAAAACCGTATGGCTCCTGAGTTGTAGAACTGAAAATGTTAGCTGAAGAGTCTGTGGGTGTTTCGTTTAGTTTAATGGCCAAAGTGTATAAACAGCTACGCTCACCATGGGGAGCTGGTACATGATACGTCTTCATTCTACCCCTCCCTCCCTCCATCTTCTGGACCCCCCTCCTCTCCTGCAGGGGGCGGGGCACATACTGTACTGCCTGACGATCATCTTGCTCTTGGGGACTTGGCACATGTACATAGCACTTTGCAGCTTGTGTTTTGTTTCCTTCTGTCTCTGCCCCCTCCCTTCACCCTTCCTCTGTCTCTTGGTTCCCTTTCCGCATGCTAAAGATCTTTTTGCTGTTTCCTGTTGTCTTTTATTTTACTCCCTATTTCTACTTAGGGTTTTTCATAGAACAGAAACTATGTGATATTTTAGCTTGCGTGTCTGGTGTATTTCATTTATCATGAAACTTCGAGGTGCGTTCTTTTCCTGCGAAGGACTCAAGTTTATCCTTATGGTGGAGGAGTTCTCCACTATGTGTAAACACCACTTACTTCAGTTCCTTCATGTGCTGATGGACACAGAGACTGCTTCTAAGATTTAGGTGTTGTGAATTGTGCTGGCGTTTGTAGATTTTTAAGAGCTGTATGGTTTATTTTGTAGTATTCTTATTTATTCATGGTACTGTTGAACCCAGGCCCTTGCACTGAGCTTCATCCCTGCCCTTCCACCCATTTTTTTGAGACAGGGTCTCATTATGTAGTACAGGCTGGCCTGGGACTCACAGTCCTCCAAGTGCTGAGATTACAGAAATGTACCACCACACCCAGGTCTGGGCCCTTTTATTTATTTATTTATTTATTTTTATTTTTTTGTGCGGTACCGGGGTTGAACTCAGGACCTTGCACTTGCCAGACAGGCACTTACGCCACTGAGCTATATCCCCAGCCCCATGGGCCCTTTTATTTTAAAGCAGGATTTTGCCAAGTTGCACATGTTGAACCAAACTTCTGATCTTTCTCCCTCAGCTTACCAGAATGCTGGGATTATAGGCATGTGACACCATATCCAGCTTTCTGAGTACTTTTTGCCCTATTGCCAAAGATTCCAGTTTAAGAGACAGTTAAAATAGTTTTAATAGTTAATTTAGAATACTTTACAGATAATATTTCAAAGCCCTATCTTTTCTTTTTTTTTTTTTCCCCCCCGGGACCGGGGATCGAACTCAGGGCCTTAGTGCTTAGCGGCAAGCACTTACCCCACTGAGCTGTACCTCCAGCCCTGAAGCCCTATCTTTTCATTCACTCAGTTAGTGGATTTTTTTTTTTTTTTGTTCGTTTGTTTGTTTGAAGACAGGTTGTCATTATGTAGTTCAGGTTGGCCTGGAACTCAAGGTAATCCTCTTGCTTCAGCCTGTCAAATACTAGGATTACAAGTATGTGTCACAGCTAGTTAATATTAACTTCAGTACCTGCCTTGTGCCAGGTACTGTTTTAAGTGCTGCCTAATAGAACCAACAAAAACTCTTGCCCTCATGAACTTCATATTCTAGTAGTAGGAGAGAGACAATAAAATAAAAAGAAATACTATGAATATTTGAGTGGTGGACTCCTAAGTGCTGAGGCTGGCATGCAAAGGGCCAGGAGGTTCGCTTTGAAAGGATGCTTGGGAGAGGGTCCCTGAAGCAGGACTTTGTACACAGGAAGCGAGAGAGTAAAGCTTACCCAGGGAAGAGTATCACAGCAGAAGGAACAGCAAGTGCAGAAGCGCTGTGGCAGGAGTGTTCTGGTGCATTTGAAGATCATGAACAGCTTTCAGCATTACTGGAGTATGCTGAGAAACAGTGGACCGCAGGTGAAGCCTGAAGCAGTGAGGCCGTGTGTGGTGCCACTGCAGCCCTTGGGGCAATCCTGGCCTCTACCCGGATAAGATGAGGAGCCACTGGACAGTGTTGAGAAGAATAAAGTGTTTTACCCAGGATTGAACCCTGGGTCTCTGTACTGGGCTACAGCCACTCTCTCTTTTTTGAAGTGGTGGGGGGATCTGCTCAATTGCCCAGGCTGGGTGACTGTTAGCACAGAGGGGGAAGGAGGAAGAGGAGGAGACTTGGGATCTGATAAAGGACACTCACTTTGTTGAGGTGCCTTACGTATGTTGAAGGTGTTATTCTGTTTCCAGGCCTTGTACCTGATAGCAACTAATGGAACACCAGAACTCCAGAATCCAGAAAAACTTTCTCCAATATTTCGAGATTTCTTAAATCGATGTTTGGAAATGGATGTGGAGAAAAGGGGTTCCGCCAAAGAATTGTTACAGGTAAATTTTGAAATGATTTGGAAATGAAGTTGATTTTTGGGGGGGGTAAGTAAGCAACAGAAGGCTTTCATAATGTTAATTATATTTCACTATTCATTGACCACCAGAAGTAAGGCAGCTGCTACACTTTTAGAGTTCTAACTCCTGAGAATGAGATTCATGAATATCATGTTTACAATTTCTGCATATTCTTGACCTGTTCAGTGCTGGCATGAATATATTTATAGGCAATTTAATTTTAGACTGTATAAAATTAGAAACACTATATAAAAGTGTGTTTCCAACTATAAAACTGATACATGGCTGAACATGGTGGCACAAGCCTGTAATCCCAGCACTGGAAAGGCTGAGGCAGGAGGATTGTGTGAGTTCAAGGCCAACCTGCACTACATAGTGAAACACTGCCTCAAAAAAAGAAAAAGTGATGTACTGATTATGAGGGTTTTGGTCAGGTACTGAAATAATGTATTGAGTTTGTTAAATAAACTATGGTCCTAAGTAGTGTATGAGGCCTAGCTGAAAGGCGCTGGTGACTTTTACTCACTGTCCTTCCCCATTCTGACAGCACCCCTTCCTGAAACTGGCCAAACCGTTATCGAGCCTGACACCACTGATCATGGCAGCAAAGGAAGCGATGAAGAGCAACCGTTAGCATTGCGGCCACGGCCTCGCACTCCTCTCCATTTTTCTAAAGAAGTCTTTTAATATATGAAAATGAGTACTCTTTTGAGGGTTTAAAGAGATGGTCTGTGTGACGTGGAGGAAAAACACACGAACTAGTCCCTGAAGACAACCAAGAGAAAATTGCAAAAAGAGAATTATGACTTTCAAATGAACCCCTTCTTTAGGGTCCAAAAGAAGTGGTGGATGGAGTCACTGCCTACATCTGCAGCAGGCAGCCTAGCAGGCCTTTATCATGCTATTTGCATTCTATTTTGCTGACTTTGTTACAGTAGAGGCTGTTCTTGTCTCCTTTGGGGTGTTTTCAATACTTGAATGGCAGATTCGAGTTTTTTCAGAGTATTTGTTTTATCTGCTGGTCTTCTGTTCTCCTTCATAGAATTTCCTTTTCTTTGATTTGCTCCGTTTGACTTGCTTTGAGAGGTTTTTCTCACGCCTAAATTCAAAGCAAGTATGATAGAAATTATGTAGCTCTTTATATTGACGAAGGAGATTGATATGGTTTAACCTCTTTTAGAAGTTAGGACCAGCTATTGTTACATGTAATGTTTTGGCTCAGAACTTGAACTGAAGGAAGGGGAAGAAAAGTGTGTAATTTTTACTTTTTTTAACAAATGTGAAAGAGTCATTTTTAGAAATTTCATGGTAGTGAGTTTGGCATTTGTTACATGTATAGAAAGACTAATCTATATTTATAACTAAATCATTGAACAGAAAAAAATCCCATGGTGTACATGCTTACAATTTTCTCTTCTTTTTCAACCTGTTTCCTCTTCAGATTTGGCTTCTGGAACCAAAGTTATTTGTTGTTGCTCCAACTTGGGCCTAATGACTTTGTTTGATGCCCCTGCCTGCCCTCGCCCCTGCCTTGGAAGTGTGTTTCTGTATATGTTGCAACTTCAGGTGTTTCTTGTTTTGATTAACCCTCCCTCAACTCCCCTACTCCCTGTGGAAATAATACAGTAACCATTTAATTTTCAGAACTTAAAAGTTAACTTTTCTTCTCCCTTTTAAAAGGTAAAGTATTTAGGGCTAGCAAAAACAAAACAAGAGACTTGAACCCTGGTGAGTTCTAAAATAGAATCATGAGCGAAATGTCAGTATTGCAGACATGCAGCCTATGACCGGCAAACTGTAAGCATTTGTCCTAAGTTCCAATGTTACTAGCCCATTACCAGTGTTTTACTATTTGGACTTAAAGTTGATGGATTCATGGGTCATTTGCGATATTGAATTATTTTAGTTTTTGTTTATGTTTTTTCAAATAAGTGGAGAGTATTCATGTAAAAAAAACTGGAAAAAAGGAAAAATGAAATGTTCTTATTGATAGTAATACTTTTTATTTTAAAGATTTAATAAAAGGTCTGTGACCTGTAGCATTAATTATTAGAGTACCCGCTCCTCTCCCCTCCCCTCTTGTTTTTCCTTCCTCTCTGCTGTTTTCCCATTTTTGTTGTTATTGCCGTTGTTCTGCTTTTGTAGGAGGTGCGGCCCCTGCTGACATGCCACCTGTGGTTGGTTCTGGCATTTTGTCCCCACTGATTTTGTCCCCACTGACCTCTGCCAGTGAACTTCACTCTGTCAGTGAATACCTGCTGGCCACTCTGCAGCAGTATAATTGCGAATTAAAATAATATTGCTATTTTGGAGAATATTGAGAAAAGTAGCAGAGTTTTATTTTGTTATTGCCATCGTCTCTGTGGTAAGATGCTGGTCTAAGGAGAAATGACTGTTTTTTTTTTGATAATGCAGAGAGGTTTTCAGAAATATTAGTACAGTAACGAGTGAAACCTCATAACTAGAGCACTTAATGGCCTCTATTTTCAATCTTGGTTCTTGATTTCATTTTCTCTGGACGATATTTGGCCTTCTACAGCCATCCTTAAATTACAGAGACAAGCTGTTCGGTTTCCGGTGAAGCTGTGGCGCCTCTTGAGTTCCGTATTTGCACACCCTTTGTCAGCCATTGTCTGGCTGGGTGATGATGGTGAAGATGCTGCCATGAAACAGCAGCCAGACAAGGAGACTGAGCTCCTGATGCCCAAGAAGGCACGTCCATCCTGCGCTCGGAAATCAGGCCCAGGGAGCCCGTGCTGGTGCCCTGCGTCACGCCCTGACCCTACATGGGGTTTTTCTGTTGATAGAAGCAGTTGGGGTTTGTATTTGCCACTTCTTTGATGGTTACCTGCATGTCCATTGCTGGCAACGGACTTTGTCATTAAAACCTGACTCCTAGGTTAAGGGAGCTGCACTGTGGTTTATTCTCTACTTACCTGGATAAACTAACCTGTTATAGAAATATAGTTTGTTAATTCTGAACTGTGTGGTTTTTAAACAAAATAATCTTAAAAGCAATACAGAATTGTGATTTATTAATTTTAAATTAAAATGTTCAGATCTTGTTGAAAGAACAATTATATTTGAATCAAGATTGATGGTTTCTTAATAATTGCCTTTTGTATTCACCCTTTTGGTCATCACTTTAGAATAAGAATTTCTATTTACATCTGAAAGTTACCTTAGTATTCCTCTTGTATTATTAAGACAATGTTGGTATAGGACTTATTTATTATTGTGTAGACTTTCTGGTGGTCCTCAAGTTACCTTTTATTGTTCCTTTTGCTGCTGTTAGGGAACAGTTTAAACTGGGAAACCATGGGAATACTGAGCATTTTATCCCACCTGGAATAGTAAACAAGCACAGAACAGTTGTGGCCTAAGACACATGGCTGTCAAGTTCTGACTCCTGTGTTGAGCACCTGGCACCAGACATGAGTTCTCTTCCCTTCATCATAGATAGTAGGCTGCTTAAAACTTACCCAGTAACCACCAGGCTTAAACCTGTGCCTTTAACAAGCAGTTATAAACTACCTACCTGTGAGTATTTCTCCTCAGGACTCACTTAAAACCACATTTGCTCATACAAACTGTATTCTAGCCAGAGTAATTTTAGATCTGACTTTAGGTCTGACCGGGCAGCAACTACAGTTTAAAAAAAAAAGTTGGACCTTAAAGAATTTGCATCAGTTTTTGAATCTAACATTTTTAAAGTAAGTATATTGAGACCCATGTCCAATAAAATGTCAGTGTGTTGCTAATTATACCTAAAATAGAACCAAATACTAATTTTATAGTGGACTTTCATAGTAATACAAAAAGCAGGTGTGTACCTTGTCTCCACACCTCTGCAATAGATACTTAAGCAGTTAAAGTCAGTTTTTCTGTAGCATGTGCATACACATGTGTGCAGTAAAGAAACACACACACACACACACACACACACACACACACGTGCTTTTTTCCCTCACCCAGCACATTTCTTAAGTGTTAGCAGAGATGCTCTGTTTCATGCCACTGGAGCCAGAGAGAGGAGTCAGCCATTGGCCTGGCCTTGAAAGGACTGAAGTCTTTCTTACACACCACTCTAGAGCAATTCCAAGAGGGTGGGTAGAAGGACATGTATGATAAGCCTGTCAACTTTTCATTATATGTTATGAAAAAGAATTATGTTTTAAATTTGGCATTTTTGTTTGGAATGTGTTGTACCCTGCCCCTGTTGTGGTAGATAGAAATGCAGTTAAGTGAAAATAGCCTGACTAAGTTTTGTCTTCAAGTTTTATATTTTCCTCTTATTAGTTTAAATCCATTCAATTCTTTAATTGTTGCATTAACATTAACTGCTGTATTTGATGGCTTCTTCAATAATTTTGTTCTTCAGGGCTAGAAATAAACTTTTTTAATGTTTATATTTCCCTTTCCTAAACTTCTAGTTTTCTTTTGATCAGAATAACCTAAAAGCATACATGTTTAAAAAAGATAATAGAGCTGGGTGTGGTGATGCATGCCTATAATTGCAGCACTTGGGAGGCTGAGGCCAGAGGATCACCATGAGTGCCAGGCCAGCCCAGGCTATATACTGAGTTCAAGGCCAACCTGAATTACACAGTGAGACCTCTTAATCAAGAAAAGGATAATAGGTTTTCAAAGAACATGCAACAGTTTTAAAGGATACATGTTTTTAAGTTGGGATCAAAGTGCCATCTTAATGTATTACAATATATTGTAAAGCTTTTGATTAGATTTCTAAAAAGTTGGGGGTAGCAAGCATGATCCTTTCCTCTTTTTGTGTTTTATTTTCCTTTTAGTACTGGAGATTGAACCCAGGGCCTTAACTACATCCTCAGCCTTTTATAAATTTTTAAGTTGTGAGACAGGGTCTCACTAAATCATCAAGTTGCCCAGGCTAGACTAGAACTTATGATCCTTGCCTCAGCCTCAAGAGGTGCTGGCATTACAGTCATGTACCACTATGTCTGGCTGACCCTCCCCTCTTCTAAATCAGGTTCTGGATAAACTTCTTACAAATACTCCTGGCTCTCAGATCCAGGGAAACACTTTTTTTTTTTTGAGACAGGGTCTTGCTATGCACTTCAGGCTGGCTGCGCTCACTTTGTAGCCCAGGCTGGCCTCGAACTCGAAACAATCCTCCTGCCTCAGTCTCCCAAAAGCTGGGATTACAGGGGTGCACCACCATGCCCAGCTCCAGGGAAACACTTCCGATCTGTTTGAACATTTCAGCAACTAATGCTTACCCGGACAAGGTAATAGGAATCTAGCCAGAATTTCTGCAGTCATTGTACCAAGAAATCCTTTGGAGAACAGTGCTTGAGGTGGTCACAGTGGCACTTACCTGTAATTCAGCTGTCTGAGAGGCTGAGGCAAGAGGATCATACATTTGAGGCAGCCTGGGCCACCTAGGGAGACCCATACCAAAGTAAAATTTGTAAAGGAATACATACTATTTTGAGACATCACTTTATTATACAAATTTTAAGCTGGGATGAGAGGTGTACGCAGTGACTGGGTAGGATGTAGTTGTTAAACTATTAAGCTGCTTGGTCTTGTTCTAATGTAAGTAATTATATAATTTTATTGTGTATCACAGACACATACATAATTGTACTCTGTTGTCCAGCTGGGCCTTGAACGCTTGACTTGTGATCTTCCCACTTTCAACCTCTCCAGCAACTGGGACTGCAAGCATGCACCACTATATCTGGCTTATATTTCTTTAATTACAGCAAGTGGTTAAAGCATTTTCTTAAGAAAGGTTCAGAAATGCCTGTGAGTGGTACGAGAAGCTTAGGTTTCTAAGGCTTAGTGCACACATGACAACTCCTTTAATGTTGGCGGGTATTTTTAAATTAGGGGATTATTTGTACGTTAATTACTTAGGAGGAGTGGAGCAATGCAGGAAAACACCTCGCACCGCCTTGTGTTAGGGTTGTTGGTCTCTCTCCCTGATCTCTCCTTGGAGCTAGAGCAGTGTGTCATTGGGTAGTCCGTGGGCTGCCAGGTCACTTCTCATACAAATAGCTCTTTGGTTTTCTCGGTGATTTTGTTGTCTTTTTGTTTACTGTGAAAGTTTCTCTGTTCCTCTCACTAGATTTTCCAAAACTCACTACAAAAATACAAAAACCCTGTAAGAGTATTTGCTATAGTGTTAATCTGCTCTGCTAGTAACAGCTCCTTGGAGGACCGTGAAGTCAGGCTGGGGTTGTAGGTCAGACTGTTGCTCTCTAGGCTGTCTGCACCCTGGCGTCTGAGGCTGGGCTTCACCTGTCTATCCTTTTGTTTCCTGACTGCAAATCTTCGTGCTTGGTTTGGTCCCAGCTTCAGAGAAGTGTGCTTCTGCAAGCTTCCTGAGAAAAAGGTGCAGGACCAGGGAAGTAGAAATATGGAGAATTTGCATTTTAAAAACACCCCACATATAACTGGTCATACAGAGGTCTAGGTTGGAACAAACACCTTTGAGAATGTTGAAGTCAGTGTTTTATAGTCTTAGAGCCTTTTGCTCCTGTGTCTTGGTTACTTTTCTCATTGTTGAGACAGCACACCCAACACCCACAAGTTAAGGACAAAAGGGTTACTTTAGCTCACTAGGTTTCAGCTCATAGCTGGCTTCGTGGTCGAGGAACATCACGGCGGAGAGACAGTTCATGGTGTGGCAGGGCAGGCAGAAGGCGGCAGAGTGGAAAAGCAGCAGCAGCAGCAACAGCAGCAAGCCCCGGTCCTGCTCCTCTTTTTATCTGTTCGAGACTACCTGCTGCTCATACCCAGGATGAGCCTTCCCATTACTATACCCAGACTTGTGCCAGAGGATCAGTGGACGAATTTAGTAATCACACACCCTTAATCCCAGCATCACATACCCTCGATCCAGCTGCCTCCCAAAACTCCCAGCTCTGAGTGCATGAGGCTATAGAGGGACAACTAGACACAAGCTGTAACATCCTAGTAGGAGATCTTTCTTTAGGGCCCAATTTTCTACCTCTCTGGAACTGTCATCCTGAAATGTTACCTTGTATACCTTTAGTTCTGAGAAATTACATTTCTTAGAAAACTGCCTCTTGACCCCCTCCTCCATTGATCATTGCTTTCTGAAAATCTCACATTAATCTTTTTTATTCTCTCTCGCTTTTCTTTGTTTAGTGACAGGGTCTTGCTATGTAGTTCAGGCTGACCTTGAACACACTGGAGCCGAGGCTGGCCTCCAACTCTCTGTGATGCTCCTGCCTCAGCCTCTCAAGTACTGGGATTATAGGCATGCATCACCACCTGCAAGCCTGTTGTTTTTCAGTTCTTTTACCTTTTTACCTTTCTGGGAAGTTATTCTTACATTACTATCTATTCTATTTTGAACTTATATTGACTACCATATTTTATAGCCTGTTTTTGCTTTCTGAGTTTCCTTTCTGTGGCCTTATTTTCTTCATAAACACAATGTCTGCACAAGGCTGTTTGATTCCCAGTACCACCACCAAATAAATAAATAATATATATAATATATATATTTTATATATATATATAGAGAGAGAGGAATACATGTAATGTATTTCTTGCTGTGTTCATTATAAAGGCTGTGTCTTTGGTGTACATGGCTGTAATCCTAGCAATCTGGGAGGCTGAGGCAGGAGAATCCCAAATTTGAGCCTAGCCTGAGCAGTTTAACAAAACCCTAACTCAAAATACAAAAGGACTGGGGATATAACTCAGTGTAAAGGCTCTGGGTTCAATCTTCAGTGCCGCCGCCACCACACAAAAAACAAAGATCTTGTTTTAGTTGAGGTGTCCACAATAAAGTACCACAGATGGTGGTGTAAACAACAGAAGTTCTGTTTCATTTTGGTTTTTTGCTTTGAGACAGGGTTTTACTCTATAGTCCAGGCTGGCTTCAACCTCACTCTTCCTGCTTCAGCCTCCCACATGCTGGAGCAATGCTATGCACTGAGCTACATCCAAACCTAGAAAGGTGTTTTGTTGCCAGGAATGTAGCTTAGCAGAACAGTATCTGCCTGGCAAACATGATGTCATGAGTGAGTTTGATTCCTGGTAGAAAAAAAAAAACAACATATTTCTTCCAAGGCCTAGAAGTTGAAACTCTGCGTTAAGGGGTTGGCAGGGTGGATTTCAGGACAAGGCCTCTTTTGGCTTGTAGGTGGCTTCCAGGGCAAGTAATCTCTTTGAGAAGATCCTCCACCAAGAGCCCCATTCCCAGGGGTTACTTTAACATAAAAGTATGAGAGTGACACATGCATTGAGGTCATAATAGCTCATTTTAAATCTCAGAATTGTGTTGGGGGGGGTCCTTATGTTTTGGCATTCACATAGACTGTTAGGATGTGAAGCACTCAAGAGGCTGAGTCAGAAGGATTACTGTGAGTTTGAGGTCTGGCTGGGTAGGTAGTGGTTTTAAGTTCACCCTGAACTACACAGTGAGATCCTGTCTGAAAAAAACATAAAAAAGAAAAATCCATGCTGTTCTGCAACTACCTGCAGACACCTACTGGTTCTGCAATAACACCAGTAAGTGCTGTCAGCGTCACCGTCCTGAGCTGGGCTCCTAGTACCATCCAGCAGTCAGTAATTTTGTTCCAAGGCCTTGTTTCCTTTGTCTTTTTCTCCAAAGCTATTCACGACTCCTGATCCTGCATCCTTTGATTTCAACAGTACTTTCTTCTGCTCTACTGCTCCAGTATCCTGGGTTTCCCAGCACTTGGGAGGCTGAGGAACACACCTGAGGCCAGCTGGTGTTGGACTGCAATAATAAAGCCTTTCTGAAAAAAGCAAAAGCAAAACCTGAGCAGTCCCGTCTCAGCGGGAGGTGTGATTGGGCTCTTCATGGCAAGGCTGCGCCCGCGCTGACCCTCAGCCCCAGCCCGGGCCTGACCCGGCCCTCACCACGACAGAAGCATGTGAGCAGGTCTGTGCCACACACCATCTTCCCTGGGTTTTACTCAGCTGAACTTGAGAAAGGAGGAAACTATACCTAGTGTTTTCCTTACCATGTTGCTCCTGCCCCGAACATGTCAGTAAGACAACCCTAGCCAACAGCACCAGGGTGCACGTTTTTTTGCACAGCACTGGGCATTGAACCCAGAGCTTTCACACTGAGCTGCATCATCCCCAGCCACCACCACCCTTTTTTTTTTTTTTTAAGTTTTAAGGCAAGGTCTCAATTGCCCAGATTGGGTTCAAACTTGGCAGTCATCTTGCCTCAGCTTTCCAGAGTGCTGGGATGACAGACTTGCACTGCAGTGCTTGACAATCACCAGTGACTTCGTAGTCGCTGAATTCATTGGGTCATTTTTAGTCCTAATGGCTTGTGTCACATTCCACGTTGTTCGTGTACCTCCTTGAAATGAGCCCCTAGATTGCAGAGGTGCCATTTTCGCTGGACCTTTTTTTTTTTTTTTTTTTTTGGTGCCAAGGATTGAACTCAGGACCTTGCACTTGCCAGGCAGGTGCTTATGCTGCTGAGCTACATCCCCAGCCCTTCTCTGGGCTTTTGTCTTTCACCTCTGGCCTTTCTTCAAATGCTTCTCTGAAGGCCCCCAGTTTGCTTTTCCCAGGAGCACTGCACACGCTTCCCACATTTGATTTTTGTCTCTCTCACTTGGCAAATTCCAAACAATTTCAAACAGTGCCTTTCAGCCAGATGTGACGCACACTTACATAAGT
This sequence comes from Dinomys branickii, assembly GCA_004027595.1. Classification (NCBI taxonomy): domain Eukaryota; kingdom Metazoa; phylum Chordata; class Mammalia; order Rodentia; family Dinomyidae; genus Dinomys; species Dinomys branickii. The sequence goes on along the minus strand of PVLD010007628.1, from coordinate 226 downwards.
CACTTACTTGGGAAGCTGAGGCAGGAGGATCACAAACTGATTTCTCTTTTATAGGAGGAACACAAATTTGAATCCATACTGGACAAATTATCGAGATCCTGCTTCAGGCCGGGCATGGTGGTACATGCCTGTAATCCCAGCACTTGGGAGGTTGAGGCAAGAGGATCATTGTGAGTTTGAGACCAGCCTGGGATACAAAGTGAGTTGAAGGTCAGCCTGAACTGCA